>JAEQBH010009078.1:0-99574 GCA_016808115.1 Tetrastigma voinierianum | reverse complement strand
GAGGACGCGATCCTCTATAACTGGGATGCTAAAATGAACCTCGGGCACCCCTATCTCATCTAAGGCTTGTGCAAGAATGTAGGGGTGCCGCTAGAGGATAATGAGGCCTGGATCCATCCCATTAAGGCCATCGTAGTCAAGAAGGATAATCCGGGCGTTCCCCAATTCGAGGCGGTTTATGACTCGAGTAATGAACCTTCAGATGAGGAAGAGCTGACAGCATACCAAACTTTGTTTAGCATGCGTGAGGAGACCTCGGGTGAGGCCATGCCAGCCAACCACCCACCTCCCATCCACCACCTCCCTCTGAGCCGGATGTCCATCTTTTACCCCATGTGACCGTGTTCAGGACCTCACCCCCCGGCTCATGCATTCCTGTGGATGAGACCTAGAGCATCGGTCACCATGAGCCGCACATGGATGCACTCGGTCGATTATGCGCACAAATTCCTCCAAGAATCAAAGAAGTCATCCGCCAGCATTCTCCCAACTCGCTCAGTCTTCCATGTGCCACCACCACCACCGCCACCGCAGCTGGATCCCCTGGATCGGCAGAGTTCTTAAGGTTTTTTTTTTAATTTCCTTGCCAATGAGGACATTGTCCGCTTTTATTTGGGGCCAGGCGGTGCGTTGGCATCAGTTTTTCGCTATTTGTGGATATGTTTATGTTTCTTGTGTTTATGTTCATGGTTTAGATATGTTCGAAGTATTTTGTTTATGTTCATACTTCAGCTTACTTAGGTTTGTGTGTTAGGATGTCTCGCTTAATTTAATGTCTTAGGATTGTGTTAAGTAGTATGTGAGTGAGTTAAGGATTGCCAATCATGATCTTTACCTCTCTTGTAAATTTTCGGCTATTATAGCGCAAGAAACGAAGGATCCTTAGATTGTTTGATGCTCAGGAATTACATGTTTGATAGTAGTGATGACATAGTGAGTCACCTGTGTTCAAGAAAGTCTCACTCCGCACAGGACACCTCAAAACCTCGGGTCTCACGACAGTCTGCCAACTGGAAGCTCCAGGAAATCGAGTATTCCTATATCGTCTCACATGTCTCATATACCGAGACTCATCCCTGCATATTGAATTCATAAATACACAAAATAACTTCATACAATTCACAGATATTAAAACGTGAGAGTTGAAAGAATCTAACTCACACATATGGTACAACACGCGGCATTAGAACCAAATGCTGTTCCAATATACAAACAGATATGCATTATGAGTACGCTCATGCATATACAAACACCAAGGCTATAACCCGCCCTCTTCTCAACCGCGGGCTCCTACGAGCCATTTCATCCGCACGCGACGCACTAAAAAAAGGGTTCCCATGATTTCCAAGTTACGTCGCAGAGACAAAACCTACCAGTAGCTACTTCTTAGGTGCACATGTAAATGATCGTGCTACGCTCACACAAACAACACAATTCATGTAGACATACCGGCCCCATCAGCACAGGCAGCAGACGGCACCTACATGCCCCATGTATCGGGTCAACCACCGACCCACCACCCAATGCAAGTGCCAATTGAGAATCAAACACCGAGTCGGCCCCGACTCTACCACACAACCCATAGTCTTTGTGATATTGATTTACTCTTCCTTCAGGTCTTTTCGGGCAACGTAATCCTTCTCGTCTCATCGCGGTCTCTTACACCCTCCGATATTTTTCTCGGGCTTTCATCGCTGATACGTCAGTTTGAACTGTGTTTTCACAGTTTTCACCCGAGGGGGTATCTAACTCTACTTGCTATGTCCGACATTTCATTTTCCATTTTCATTTAACATCGTGTGATTCCATTTCGACTGGCCCTATTCTCGAGCCCACACCAAAGACCAAACGTTAAAGGCCAACCCAGATCATGTACACACACCCATGTAATGCAATGTTTTGCTGTACACCAATGCAATGCAATTGTGCCACTGCACTCAACTCATGCCCAATGTATGAAGACCCCTACATGGACATTATGTGTATGCCATGAACCCTCATGTCTAATGCATACAGTAGTTCATATATTCAGTTCAATATCAATATACATGTAGTCATATTAATATTCCACACATTCAATTCAATACATCATGTGAGCATGCATTCCCATAATTTAAACATCACTTAGACAAGTAAATGTCAAGGCTCATGTCTCCGTCGAGACATAGCACCTCGCCTCACACAACCCGCAACATGCCAAGCACATGGCCATGTGTTCAAGCTCAAACCATCACAATCCAAATACATTTGAACACACATTAAAAACACTAAAATATCTCTAACCAAGAGGTGACACTTCAATGAACAATCCACAATGGCTTTAAATTTAAGCTCATTCTATCATAACCGGGTCTAGAGATTTGACCTACACCACCAAACTACGAATTAAAAACTCGATTTAAGCTGGGGCAAGGAAAACAATTGAAACACTGTTAACTGTTTTCAAGCAAGAGCAGTAAACCGCATGAACATAGCTCCCATTTGAATGAATTTTTCGGTACAAAGGGAGTCGTAATTGACGCACTCCATTTCAATAAGACAAGTTCTCCTTTAAGTCTAGTTTATCCAGCAACTTGAATCACTCAATTCTGATGTGTGATGGCCAAGTTATGGCCAAAACACTATCAAGGGGTTGAAGGAAAGAAAACTCAAGTAGCATCTCCTACAACATTTACCCTATACACGAAATCTCCTCCATTAGGGTCACAACAAAACTCAACCAATGCCATTTCCATGGCCCCAAGAAAGGAAAATAACCAAATAGGCAAGGTCCATACCTCTCAGAAATAAGTGAGGGGATCAAATTCGGGGTCCCTCCAACCTAGCAACAATGGAGGACGGGCAACTCCTCCTCCTTTCTCCTTCCTTTCTTCCTTTTTCTCTGTTTCCCTTGATTTCCTTCTTTTGGTTTTCCTTCCTCTCTAGGGACTGATCTAACCAAGGGAAGAACCTTCAATCTCGCATTTCTCCACTACACTGTAATTCAATTCTCATGGTGCTCGGGACATACAGGCTATGGCAAGTGTCACCCATGCCAATCCATGCACCAAATCCACTTCCCCACCAATTTGCATGCATTCTTAGGAGTATGACACTTGGCCACTTAGGTGCCAAGTGCTCCCAAATCCTGGTGCTGCCATGTGGCATGCACTCGCAAGGCCACGTGTCACCCCGGGGGACGTCTGTCTCTGGCCTAAATACAAACTAAACTCCAGACGAATTCGACGTAGTTTGTTTGGTCTAACTAGATTATGGAGATGATTCTAACGGCACAGGACTGCTTCTCACTATCCGAGGTCTAGAGAGAAAATCTAGGTTTTATCTTGACCATCCCACAAGAAATACCGATTCGCTTCATTTTTAAAAAAAAAGCTTTTCCCGTGTTTCACGCTTAGAATAGTTTTCGTCACACAACACCACACCCGTGATATCCAAGGCATACCTAGTTATAACCCGACTTACTAACGTCTCAACAACCTTAGGAGTTTCTAAACACCCAAGTTATGGGACACCTTAGAAAAGAGGATTGCCATTGAGCCACATCTAAAAAAAAAAAAAGGTGTGAATAGAATAAGTGGGATCTTCTAGTCGAAATCCCAAGCACAATCCGAGGGGCTTTCAGCCTAATGCCCCCGATCCAACCCGGCCGAGCCATTGACTTCACCGCCTGCTACATGGGACAGGATGGAGGGTTTCCAACAAATCCCAAGGCCCTTAGGCTCAAGCTCGAAAGTGTTCCGGTGAAGTTCGAGGGGAACTCGAATCCGGTGCTCTCAACCAATCGGGGTGGGGAGTCACCAACGACCCCTATACAGAAATAACTAAAATTTACATTTACTAGGAATTGCTCATGAATAGGTAGGCTAGTATCAATAAAAAGGTAGTTCTTATCCTTTCGTAGTTAGACTCTCCCAAATAGGCAAGTTGAATTCAAGCTCAGTCGCTGAACCAAAGTTATATGCTAGAGATCATACATCCAATGCACATAGACTTCCTAGGAAAGGCCATAGAAAACCTAGGAGGTGAGTCACTTGTCAACCGAATTTGATTCAACTGAATTCTTTCGAAAGTCGAACAACCTTAAGGATCCTCTGAAATTAGAAACAAAGGGCAAGATTTGTGAGTTCGGTTCATTTTGATCCTTCATCTTGGCAACATGTGCATCACCATCGTGGTCATTAAGTTTAGTATGTTATTTTCTTGTGTGTTCGGGTTCGAAGTTCGTTTCTTGCTTAGGACAGCGTGAAGCTGCTTTAGGTGTGATAAGGCCCAAAAACACCTACAGAACCCAGATTTAGCGAGATTCGAGATCGATTTCATATATATATCTTGTTTCGACATTTTTCTAATATTTAGTTTTATTGGGTTTTATAGGAGAAATATTGAAAAATATCGATAGCGGTTCTGCAGGTGAGTCCGAAGATTGCGCAACAACCAACGTCACAACGTCCCAAAGTCACGACGTCCCAAAGTCGAGACGTCCCAACATCGGTATCACTCCAACGCTTCACGTCCCAACGGCCGCAACGCTATGGAAATATTTAACAAACCTTATCTCTTGGAGAAGCTATAAAAGGAAAGTGAGCATCCAATTTAGGGGGTTTCAAAAACGTTTGTAGGGCTAGGGTTTGAGGAACTGAAGCCTGGGGAACAAGAAAGAAAGATTCGAAGGCTGACTTTAAAGAGAGACCTTGGCGAACTCGAGCATCACCATTCCCTTGATTCTCGAAAAGTTTTCTTCCTTTTTATCAGCCCTGCTTTTTCAACTGTAATGGAACAGAACATCATGGGGGTTCTAAATTCATGGTTTGGGTGTTATAGTGATTTGACATGAATACTATGTTAAAGTGTTAACCTTTATCATTCCATTGTTTATAAGTATATTTGTTTTACCATTAACTCATGCTTGGATGAAATCAACATATTAATTTCTCATCAATCTTAATATGTGAGTGGTTCTTTGTAAGATCTAAGAAGTGAATGAAGAATTAGACATAGGTGGTAACCTAATAAACTTGGTAATATAGGATTATCAATGATTAGGAGGCTTAGGAGTTTTTGACTCTTATGCACCTTTAATGTGTCATTGAGTAAGGAGCAAGAAACCTAGTGATAGAGGGAGGTTAAATGATCTTGGAGAAAGTTTTAATTACATTAGATAACAGCCGCCTTTGGAGAACACTTATATTAGATAATGAAATGAACTGATCACATAGTAGGACTGTCCAACAACACCAACACCCTAACCTTTTTGCATATTTGATCACTTTTACGTCCGAAGAGCACACTTACATTGATAGTAATTAATTTAGTTTTACTTCCACTTAGTCAGCATGACTGCTAGTTTGAATATTAAATAAGTATTATAATTTTAGTACTTAGCCCACTACGATTAAGGCTTTCCCGTGATTCATATCCGTACCTCTGAGTACACTATATTACTTGGATGAGCCGCATAATTTGCTGATTAGCACTCGCACCATTTATTGGATATCCACAAAAACACAATCACAAAAGCTCCTATCACCAGGTGGCAGATATTTCAGGGATAGGGTCACGGCTATCAAGGCCAAGGCCAAGGATGATCATCTCCAGGTAGCAGATATTTGTGGTTTACAACACAGCAAGTGGGCCATGTTACCATTGCCATCACCGACACCAGGAGATCGTCCTTAAATAAGAGGGAATCCTAGAGTTATGGACACCCTAATCCCAAATAGCAAGGGATGAATCATGTAGCTTTATTCCTCCCACCCCACCATGGCCAGAGAGACAAGATCACTGCATACGTATGTGGCCTGACTACTTTGTACCAAGCCGACGGGCTACAAGGCGTGGG
This sequence comes from Tetrastigma voinierianum, assembly GCA_016808115.1. Classification (NCBI taxonomy): domain Eukaryota; kingdom Viridiplantae; phylum Streptophyta; class Magnoliopsida; order Vitales; family Vitaceae; genus Tetrastigma; species Tetrastigma voinierianum. The sequence goes on along the minus strand of JAEQBH010009078.1, from coordinate 93,735 downwards.
TCGAGGTCCATGCCGTGGCTCACAAGTCGGACTTCGTGGACCCAACTGCGTGTTTAGCTATTACACCATAGACTACTTACTGTAGATTAGTCGGTTATTCGGTATGTTTAATCAGCGCCTATGGGCAAGAATATTGTTTTATTATGGTGCATCTCATCTTGTTGCTTCTGATCATGTGAAAGAATTGGGATTAATGGTCGAAACCTCGAAAGTCGTCGTATGTGACCCTCCCTCAAACCAGGTGCGTGATCGATATGCTGGGATTGTAAGTTAGAGATATGAGGGATCTACCATCGTGAACCCTTGTAATGCGGACATGTCGGATTTTTGATGTCATCCCTGATGGATTCGCCACCCGCCCATCGCGGTCGCTACCGATCAGGATCGCAGGAGTTGTTATCGCTTCACATGGGATGGTATTCGTTATGGTTCGTGGATAAGCATGATGCTTTACCTTAGGCCATGTATGACTCTAGGTGGCACGGGCAATTGACGGGTGGCTGGCATGCCTTACCTTGGAGAACGAGGTGAGACAGGATTTGAGTCTACCTAGAGTGGTTTGTGAATATGAGGATGTTTTTTCAGATGAACTATCGGGATTACCTTCGTATAGGATGTAGATCTCAAGATTGAGTTACACCTCAGTACTAATTCCATTTATGACTCCACATAGAATGGTGCTTGTTGAGTTGCACGAACTCAAGGTCTAATTTAAAGAATTGTTGGAAAAGGGTTTCATTAGACCAAGCACCTCACCTGGGGATGCCTAAGGTCAGGTAGTTGAGCACCGAGGCTAAAGGGATTACCCCAAAATTTTCGGGTACTTCTCTGAGGAAGTGGAGCATGTCATGATGGATTTTGTGACTCACTTGCCATGGACATCGCGATGGCATGACGCGGTGTAGGGGATAGTGGACCAGCTTACTAAGTCGGCAAACTCTTTAGCTGTGAGGATAACCTTCACACTGGAGGAATTCTACAGGTTGTACGTGTAGGAGATTGTTTAATTACATGGAATGCTAGTATCTATTGCATCGGACCGGGATCCCAGGTTTACAACTCATTTTTGGGAGAGTTTCCAAAGAGCCATGAAGACACAATTGATGATAGAGCCACAACTGCCATCCCTAGATGGATGGTCACTGTACACCATCCAGATAAGCTGGGGAGGACATGCTACTGCATGTGTCCTTGATCTCAAGGGTGGTCAGAAGAGATTTCTAATTTTAGTGGAATTCACTAGAACAATGCGATCAGCGAAAGATATCGGATGGCTCCCTATGAGGCATTATACCTGAGGCAAATGTCGATCTTCTGGCTTCATGGACGGAGGTAGGGGAGATCCCCACAGTCCTGATTTGGTTAGAGACACCTCTGAGAAGGTGGATTTGATACATAAACTTCTTCCCATGGCTCAGAGCCGATAGAAAAGCTACCCCGACAAACGGCCGGAACCTCTAGAGTTTGAGGTAGGGGATCATGTCTTCTTGAAGGTGACGTTTAAAGGAGTGGTCGACTCGCAAAGCGGGAAACTATCGCCAAAGTATATCGTGGGCCCTTCGAGATACTGAGAGGGTAGTATGGTTTCTTACCTGGCCATTTCACTCCAAGTTTATCGGATGTTCATATAGTGTTCCTCGTGTCTCCACGCTCCGTATACACACTTTAGATCCGACTCCATGTAGTGTACTAGGTGAGCTTGTTGTTGATGCGCATGAACCTTCGAGGAGGGACCACGATCATGGATAGCCTAGATCAAAGTTTTCTCTCGACACAAGACCATGAGGCTAGTTAAGGTGTTATGGCAGCACCAAGGAGTGGAGAAGGCAACATGGGAACGCAAGGGCACGATGCGTACCAATTATCCTTGTTTTATTGAGGACAAAGGTACGTTGTCTAGTCATTTGATAATAAAATGACTGTATCATATGCATGTGATTGTATGTATATATGCATGTGATTGTATGCATATGTGTGTGAATTTGGGATCGAAATTTTTAAGGAGGGAAGAATAAACCCGAGAAAAATCGAATTTTCTCCCGAAAAGGGCAAAACAAGAACTATAATACAAGTTGAAAACCTATAAATTTTCTAGATCTCGGATGATGAAACGAACAACACCGTTGGATTCGTCTAGCGAAATCTAGTTACCAAGACGAATTTCGTCATATTCTAGAATGATCAAATTTTTCACGAATTTCGGGGCAAAAAGGAATCCAAATTGGTGGGTGACACATGGCTTGATACATGCATGTTATGGGTGGATAAGATGGCATGATGCATGCATGCCGGTGCATGACACATGGCATGATGCATGCATTCCCATGGGTGACATGGCATGCATGCATGAATGCCATGTGGATTTCTCCATTTATAAAACGGACCAACGGAGGAAAAGAGAGGAAAAAGAAAAAATGAGAGAGTAAAGAAAGGGAGGAAGATTCGACAGCTTTTCCTCTAAATTCCAAGATTCGACGGTCGAAGTTCCTCAAAGCCAAGAGTTGCAAGTCGGCTACACTCCAAGAGGTAGGATTTTGTCCCACTTTGGTTAATTTCTACTTCTAAGTGTTGTGTAGGGCCGTGTGACCGAAGTTCCACCTAGGGCTGTTTGGCCGTATAAATCACCCGGCCATATAGAGCCATGTGGTCGTGGTTTCCATCGTGGGGTTGTCCGCCATAGTAGCTTGTCTCGACCGTGGTGGTGCCGTCTCCCGACCTTCAGGGCCATTTGGTCGCGGTAGAGCCGCGGTGATTGTTTTTCCACCTTCAAGCCCATCTAGCCATGTGGGACCTTAACCGTAGGGTCAGATGGGACCATTCGGGTCGTGTAGGTCGTGTGGTTGTGTTTCCACCTTGCATTACTTGGTCGTGTGGATCGGTCGTCTGAGGGGACCGGGTCCGGGCCAGGCGGGGCCATCTAGCCATGTAGGCGCTTTAGGGCCAGCAGCCGTCTAACCGGTGGGACCATTTGGTCGTGTGGCCGTGTGGTTGTGTTTCCAGCCCCGTGGCCGCTTTCGCTACGTGGGATCGACGTCATGTGGGGCCGTTTAGCAGCGTGGCGCCTAGTCAAGTAGAGTCGCTCTTAGCCTTTTGGTCTTTTTTTTGCTCGGGGCCCCAACGCTTAAGGGGATGGCTCACTGCCTCGCAAATCTCGTGGGAACGGTTTGAGCAGACTCCATGGCCGCTTTCATGTTTTAATTCCAGAATCTCGAATAAGTGCAAATTCCCACGAGCCAGTGACCGATATGTGTCTCTGGCTGTACCGAGTATGGCTAAATTAGGGTCCGAATTTTACTGTTTTCACAATGTTGTTGCTTGGCTTGGTGATAACATGTTTGTGTGGCCTGTTATGGCTTGTTGTGAGAACTGTTTTGAGGGCATCTCTTATGCAATAATCGGGTCTTGATAACCGTTGTCTTCACACGTTTGGATTTATAAAATTGGTACTAGTTATCTATTGAATGTTGATATATGAATTCTAATATATTGACATTGAGATGAAATGTTGGAAATCATATTGACTGTTAATATATGTGTGCTATTATATTAACATTGAAGGAATGATGTTTGGAACTTAAAAGCGTGTGTTATAATTGTCCAAAATGCATGATGTGATGCATAGCTGGTATAGTCCATATGTCATTCATTACATATGAGACATGGAATTGATATGCAATGGTGCATACATTACATGCATGGGGACATCGACAAATGGGTGTGAGTGCATGGGGCGGTAAATCGACACCGTGTTCGGTGTTTGATCGGGTGGACTCCCAGAATGGGACAACGTCCAACAAAGTCGCACAACTGATTGAAATGATAAAGAAAATATTTGTCGGGTATCAGCAAGAAGGGATAGATCCACCCTCTAGTGAAAAGCCCGCCAATTATGGTCGACATAATCCCCTAATCCGCGAAAGGCGTGCAAAATTGTCTACAGTTTATGAGCTCCTCGATGAGACACCACAAAATCCACTACCCACATGCTAAATGCGCATGATTTTGAACATAAAATATAAACATCAGCTGATGTATCATCCAAAAAGCTTTTGGTTTATAAACAAATGAAATTTGTTTTGAAAATGATCATTGGATGTCATATAGAATGACGGTTTATCACACATGAGCTAAGGTGTTGTATGAGGGAGTCGATGAGGACTCAAGATGGTACATGGTGAGTCGCATTCATTTCAGCATGACATGTAGGATTCCATATAAATTGGCATGTTCTTGTTGGAACGTGATTGTGAAATGTTGAGTGAACATTGCATGTGCACTTAGCGAGTAGCCCTTGTAGTGGTATTTCTACTGGTGTGGCTCACCCTTCATGGGACAACCCTTTCAGGTACATGGTCAACACTTGTGAACGACGCTCAGACGAGGCCGTGATTATGAAGAAGGCCGACATGTGGCCTTGATAAACTCTTGTAAAAGGTGCTTGAGACAAACTAGTTATAGAAAGTATTTTGTACAAAAGAATGCTAAATTCTTTCGGGACTATCACAATATAGTGGGTATGTAATTATGGTAAGAGGGTCGGATGACTCTTACGGACGTATTTAAGTGCATTATTGTCATATTTTAATTTAAAATATGAATGAATGGGTTCCGTTAGAAGTGACGTATAGAGGTGGTGGTCGAGGTCCCGCATCCACGAATAATTGAATCGGGTCCAAGACCAAAACTTAGGTGCGAATTACTTATGTAGAGTTTCCGCAGTTGACTAGTTAATCTGACCCCTGCTCTTGTGGCTTCACACTCACCCTAAGAAAGTTGGTTGATGAGACATCAGAAAAAAAGAAGCTTCACTTTCTAGCCAATTTTGGGATCTCTATAATCATTGCAATTTAAAATACACCCAAGTGGAATGCTCTCGCCAAGCCCAAATGGCTCAGTTTATTAGGTCGTCACAGCCTAGGCTCGCCTGGGCCATCACTTTTCTAACCCAATCCTTAAAAATGGAGGCCAAATAAATTCAATCACCCCATGTTTATACCCCACCTGGACTTGAGACTTATGCAATAGGATGGCAATGAGAAGAGTTTTTACTGATTAAGGTATTGTTTAGTCGAGCCCCACTACATCTAAAAAATTATACTATTTTATTTTATATTCTAATATATAAATAATAATAATAATAGTACCATAGTTGAGACTTGTAGCAAAGAGGAGATGGTAATGAGACGAGTTTTATTGATTAAGGTAGTATTTAGTCTAACACCCACTATATATTTTAAAAATAATTTTATAATAATTTTATTTTATATTCTAATATATAATAATAATAATAATAATAATAATAATAATAATAATAATAATAATAATAATAATTGAAATAATTTATAAAAATTATAATATTTTATTTTATGAGATATATTAATTTTAATATAAATATAATAAAAAAATATAAAAATAACAAAACTAAATATAAGATCGACAGCAAAGCTATACGGCATGATATGGAATTTTTCAAACTTGCCTCACCGCTTAATTTTTAAACAGATTGAGTAAAATGATTTAAATATAAAAATGTGAGATTGTGATGGTCGTCTCATCCCAAAACAGCCTGTTGTCATCCCTAGACTAGTGTAACCATCTCCAATCTTACCTACTATCCCAAAATCAGTATCATATTTTTTGTACCGAATAAATGTGTTTTTTTTCCTTTTCGTCATTTTTGTTCCCTTGATTTAAGAATTCAGAAAAAAAGGCCACATCCTTGAGAAATTATTGCTGAAAATATTGTTTGAATTTTTTGGAATTTGACTTAAGCTTTTCCAGCCATTCTTCTCCTGACTTCCTGACTTTATTTAAATCTATGGATTTGGTCTTGACTCAAGCGATAAAAAGTTGAATTCTCAAAGTATTGTATACGATAATATATATATATATATATATATATATATATATATATATATATATATATATATATATTTTTTTTTTTTTTTTTTTTTCTTTTATAATTATTTCACCTAAAGTCTTCCATAATAACAAAAAACAGGGAAAAGTTTGTTGTCGATAATGAAGCTAAACTAGTATGTCTGAGAGCAAATCATGGAAGCTGCCCAACTCCAAAGTATACCCCAAGAATTTTGTTCTGTTGAGTCTCGCCTTCCTTAGGGTCATGTCCCTCTTCGAAAGTTCATGCAGCCATATCCCGGAAAAGGGCACGCCGCTCATGTCAGAATCTGAATGAAGTTTGAGGCCATGCCATGTTTCTCGCTTGTTTGGCCAATCGGACAGCTGAAACACACACACACACACACACACACACACACACACACACACACACACACACACACACACACACACACATATATATATATATATATATATATATATATATATATATATAGATGAAGCTCGGTCCAACATGGGATGAAGACTCCCAAAAAATTAGAAATTTTATTACTATTTTAGCACAATTTGATGATTCTAATGAATTTATTAGACCGGAAACTCATTTCCGTGTCTGTATCGTTTACTCTTAAGGATAATGTTTGTGTTCTTTTGACCGAGGAAAAATAATTTCTAACACTATTCACTTGTGGTATCCTTTCACCTCTTTTACGTAATAAATTAATAAGATGGGAATCATAATGCATAGACATCTTCTTTGGTAATTCACTAATTTGTGTGATTGTTTGAGGTTGAATGGAGTAAAATTAAGACCATGCACGTGTTAATATTCCACCTAACAATAGTAATAATCGAACAAGAATGAGCAATGATAAATAAAGAACTTTCAACCATAAAAAAGGACAGGTGGAAAAACCCTCCCGGTAGAGGTAAATTAAATAACTTTGAAAATATCTTTTCCAATAACATAATGAAAATACAAATATATCGATAATTGAAGTGAAAAACCATCGTCCCATGATATTATGAGTAGAAAGGCATTGGGAAGAACCAATAAACCCTTGAGCCTCAAAACAGGGCTAGTAAATAAACCCTAATTTTTCAACCTTCCATAATCCCTTTACTCTGTGTTCAACTCTTCGATCTTATCAAAAACCCTAATGTGCGTATCTTTCTCCAAAACTAACTAAGGAAGATCATACACCTGGGAAGCATGTTATACACTCCTAACTAACTACTGTTGTAAGAAGACTTCAGGAACAAGTTGCCTTCTTCTTTCTAGAATGATTTACTGCTTATATATATATATATATATATATATATATATATATATATATGAAGTTCTTTCCTCTTCTTGTAATTTTCTGAACTCTCTGTAACTCTCTCTCTCTCTTACAGTAATAAAATAGTCTCTTCAGTTTCAGTACATGTTCTATCATGGTATCGTGTTAGCCAGAGTCGTCAATGGCATCTGCCCTTCTTCACCATCTCTCAACTATCTCCGACTGCATATTTCTGTGATCGCTCCCATCTGCTCTGCACCAATCAGTATCAGATTGGATCGCCCAATTATACACTTAGAGATCTCGTGATTCTGCCTACTGTCTGTGCGTATGAGCTTTCAGCGTTTCCTTATTGGTACTCAATCTCAACCTCGGTTTATCAATGGGTCTGTTAATTTGATTACACACACTGGTGTCGATTGATCAGTTTTTGTTAAGTTAGGATTTTATCTTCCATGTGTCTGAATCAATGCTTCTGGGCTGCGGATACACTGTCATAATTTCTTCTGGAAATCTGAAACTTTAGAACAGTTTTCATCCACCAGATCTAGAGCCTGTATTCTAATCTTCGATTTCTTCTGAAATCTACAAAAAGGTTGCAGTCCTTGTTGATGCATATGCATCTACATGTTAACTTCAGTGTCTAGGCCTGCAGAATGGAGCCAACCTGCTTCCTGAAGTCTTCTGTATCTAATCTGTTCTAGAACATTCCTATTGTGTATAAATACGTTGTAGCTTCATTCAATAGATTTAAGAAGCTCTTGGAAACTTCCTCCAAGTTTTGTTTTCTTTAGCATTTTATCAAACGTCAACACTTCTCATACAGAATCTTTCTTGTTCAGTTGTTTTCATGAAACAAATTTTCTATATCTTCAGTTGTTCTCACCAAAGTCTCCCTTCTTCCCATCCTTTATCTTCATCTTCTTCTACCAGTTTTTCATTTTCCTTGGTTTCAGTCACTGCAGGTTCAGTTAGCCAACATCCTATTTCTTTTCAATCATCAATTCCTCTCTATTTCAACTAGTTTGCCTCTCCTTCAACAACAACAACAGCCCAAAATGATCACATTTCTTCTAAAGTTAATACTTCTTCAGTATCTACTTCTGTTGATAAATACTAGTGTCCTTTGCATCCTGTTCCCTTCATCTCACCTTTATCATCACCTCGTTTCTTCTTCTTCACAACTTTGTTGTCTCTACTTCCTGGCACCTGTTCTCATTTTCATCCACTTATTGCTCTTGTTTGCTCATGACCTGATATACAAACCAGAGCAAAATCTGGTGTTCTTAAACCTAGGACAAACTTATTTCCACTGTTAGTTCTATTTCCCCCTGAGCCACTTACTGTTTCTGAAGCTCTCCCTCAATCATCATTGGTTAGCTGCTATGGAATTAGAATTTCAAGCTCTCTTAAAGACAAAAACCTGATTTAATTCCACCTCTTTCGAGACAAACTACTGCCAGAGAAAGTGGGTCTCCTCCGCACCAAATATATTGCTGCTACACCCCTTTGACAAATACAAAGCCAGATTAGTTGCCAAAGGTTTTCAAATAAACCCCTGGCATTGATTTTATTGATACTTTTATCCAGTGGTTAAATCAACTACTATCAGAATTATTTTCTCCTGGCTGTTACTCATGGATGGGAGATTCAATGTTGATGATAATAATGCTTTCCTAAACGGAGAGCATGATGAGACTGTTTTAATGGCTCAACCAGCTGGTTTTGAAGATCCCCTTCAGCCCATTTTGTTTGTAAACTTAACAAGGCTTTATATGGCCTCAAGCAAGCTCCTAGAGTTTGGTTTGACTGCCTTAATCTCACTCTGGGCATTATTAGAGTTTTCAGTCCTCTATTTCAGGTTCCTCACTATTTTTTGCCTGTATTCATGGCTGCATGCCTGTCCTTGTGTATGGGGATCGATATCTGATCACAGGGGAGGATTCTACTGCTATTCATACTTATCTAAGACCTGAATAAGTCCTTTGCCCTCAAAACTCTTAGGGATGTTCATTGCTTTCTGGGATTTGAGGTACTACGGACTAATTCTGCCCTTCATCTAAAGCAAACTAAATATGCTACTGATCTACTTACCCAAACAAATATGCTCAGCTCTAAAGCCTGTTCTACTCCTATGAGTTTGGCTAATAAACTTTGCCAGGATGATAACTCACCTTTCTCTCAACCTTCTTTATATTGAAGTACTATAGGTCTCTTCAGTATCTAAATCATACCAGGCCTGATATTTCCTTTGCTGTGAACAAACTTAGCCAATTTTTGCATGCCCCTACTACAACACACTGGGTAACCTGCAAAGGATTTCTTCATTATATAAAAGGAACTCTTGATTATGGCATTTCTTTTTGTCCAGCCTGGGTCTTTAGTTTGGAAGGCTTTTCTCATGCTGATTGGGCAACAAATCTTGATGATTGAAAACCACTGAGTGACTGTGTTTTCTTAGGACCAAATCTCATTACCTGGAGTTCAAAGAAGCAAAATGTATGATCTCTGCCTCAAGTACAGAGTCAGAATATATCTGCTGCAACTCGCGTTTTGAACTTGTTTGGGTGCAGAATATACTTATAATGCTTGGAATTTCCTTCCAGCCACACCTCCAGTGTTGTGGTGTGATAACGTTGGAGCCCAAGCACTTGCTACAACCAAATACATCATGCCAGAAAGAAGCATATTGAAAGTTAGATATTCATTTTGTCAGAAATCTGTAAACTGAACGCAAATTGGAGGTCCCGTATATCTCTTACATCATCAACCATTGATTTGTTTATTTAAGCCACTTCCCTTTGAATGATTTTCCGCTTATGTCACAAGTTTTCTAGGGATCTCCCTCAATCAGCTTGAGGGGGAATATTAACGAATGTGATGCTGATAGAGATTCTGGATAGACCTATACCCAAGGATCACATGAGTGTATCTTCTCCAAAACTAACTAAGGAAGATCATACCCGAGAAGCAATAAAGGTACACTCCCTGCTAACTAACACTGTTGCGTGAAGACTTGCAAAACAAGCTGCCTCTCTCTTATAGAATGATCTACTGTTTGTATATGCTCCTTTCTCTTCTGTAATTTCTTGAACTCTCTGTAACTATATTTCATTACAGTAATAAAATAGTCTTTTCAGTTTCACAATTTTATCACACACAAACTCAGGGAATACGTAACATTAAAGGGCCTAATATACAGACTCATAGGCTGGACAACTTAGCCCAATTACAATCTTCATCATCCCTTTTGATTTTGCATTCATGCATGCATGGGCTAGGAAACTTCACTCAAGTACATCAAATAACTTAATTAGTGACACCTGATTTACTTATGTGTATAAATTCCTTATTGTTCAATCATGTAACCGTATCAATCAAACTTGTTAATCAATCAGTTTAAAAACTTCCATTACAGTATATATCAAGCACTAATCTTAGTTTACACTTTGCATGTGAATCTAATCCAACCAGTTGAATCGGTTGGACGTTCTTTCTGAACTTATAACTAGTCCATGAAATGGTCAGGAGAAAAGACATGTATACTAATCATAAGGATCAGGATCTATATCGTCATACAATTACATCATGATTTCATGAAGAGCTTTGATCCATGCAATAAATATAATTATGATCCTTAAGAGTCATGGCACCATCCAGTGCATGTACTGCAAAGTACAGGCCGAAGCGCGCATTGAGGATGCAAAATGGTATATGGAAGTGTTGTCGCGGCTCAAACAAAGAATATATACAAGTCTAAATGGTAAATGTTATCAAGCCACCGACATTTTCCTTTTCTCCATAGATGTTTGGTCATACTAGAATCGTCTTTCTAGTATATATATATTATATATGTTACGCACGCAAATACTCAATTAATTTGGCAATTTGGGAAGGGCTTCTTGTCTTGGTCGACAGCATAAAAAGGCTTGATGCATGTGAGCACAGAGACACTGGGCCATATTCAAACATTTGATTGTTAAGGAATATGTCACGAAAAGCTGTGAGCAAGCAGCCACCCAAAACCAGCCAACATTCACAAAAACTGCTCCCACCTTATAAATCTATTATTTGATCCAAATTAGTGCCCCACAAAACAGAACAAAATCGGTCGTAGTCCGGTGACGACCGGGCCGATTCATAACCGACGGCTAACTGAGTCGATACCGCTACTACGTACGACGGAGATGTATCGGCAAACTCGTAAAACTTGTGGATCTCCTCGGGTTTGTTCGCGTAGATGACTCAGTCAACTGGTGCAAAATAGTGAGAATACGTATAATAAATATCAACAAACAACCCAAAAGCAATAGAAAATTTCAAAATAAACAATAAAAATCCAAAATTGCGTAGACTGACTCGAATTTCAAAGATTCACTAAAAAACGAAGAAGAACTCGCTAAGAGGGAAATTAAAAATAAACCTAACTTAATTTCGAGGGAGAAGCGGAGCAAGATATGATAATTCCACTTCCAATGCACTTACATAGCCGAACCCGACCGCCGAGTGAATCGGAGCGAGAAGACTACTCGATGATGCCTTGAAGGTGCAGGCCCCCTCCCTTCTTCTTCCTCTTCTTCTTCCCCTTTTCACTTTGCATTTTTTGATTTTATCGCAGCCTGCAAGAAGAAGGGTTTCCCTTTTGCTTAACAACTCAATTCCAAACGCACGTCATGGTCTCTCGTATGACACAAATGATGTCGCGGTTTTTTTTTTTTTTTACGCATATCAAACGACGTGTCGCTTAGAGTTGTCCGGAGCAAATGATCGCCGCTTTTGGGATAAGTGAGAACAAGATCAACGACGTATTTTGGTCTCTACGCACTCAAAACGACGCCTTTTGATAGTGTTTTGAATTTAAAAATTTGATAAAACGACATCGTTGTGACTCAGAAAGGCCAAAACACGCTGCTTTGACTCAAAACCGTATTTTGTATATTTAAGCCTTCCTACTCCCATTTTTGCCCTTGCTTTCAACCAAAAAAATACATCCTAACCCCTCCCAACCTCAAAAAAATTTTATTTATTAGTGATAGAAATTAATTTTCGTTGAAGAACAATTATATTAGAAAATAATTTTTTTGTTAACATTATCATACATATCTTTCACCGAATGAAGCCATTAATTATTTAAATAATATTAAGTATAAAAAATTTTTAATTAAATTTTTAGTTTATTTAAATCATATCTATTTTTCTAATAATTTATATACTATTTAAAAAAAAATTTTAAAATATTTTAATCATCTTATTTTGCGGTATCGTCAAAGATGATCTCCATACTGTTTCTGGGACCGTCCAGCTCCGCGACCGATACCGCGATTTTGAACTTATGCCACAAAAAGAAGTAAACATTAGAAAAAAGCAAGAAATCCACCAGTCGTCTGTCAGAAAAGTGGTATGCAAACCTTGAAAATTTTTTAGTACAATAGTTTACTTGAGATTGATTCCAACATGATTTGGAAAATATTTGTTAGGAAATGGGTTTTGGGGGCCCTCATGCAGCTGCTTTATTTGATTGGGAAGCTTCATGCAAAGTTATATGACAAGCATCGCAAATTAAAGTCACGGTTTAAAGATTTTGATAGATATAATTGTAGTGTTCCCAAGTCACAATTCGGATGCTCAAACTGTGATCTAGTCTGTAATTTTAGTACAAGAGTGTCCGAACTCCTATAAGACTTAGTGTGTGCAAAGTGTATGTAATATATTTGCAAGTAAAAGCACACATAATCTTACCTGTCATAATCAGCCTAAGTCCAAGAGGCTATGCCCAGATATGATTTTCACTCTGACCAATCTGGGTTTATCATTACTTTATATATTAGACTCTCTCACCCACTTGACCCTTCTTGAAACCTAGTGGGATTCATGAACCTCTCCATTCCCCCTTTCTAAAGCATAGCACACACCCATGCCCATATTACATCAATATAAGATAACAAAATAAAGAATATCGTCTTTCACCAAAGGTGAAAGGCTTTAAGGTGAAATACCTCAATGTAGTATCTACACTTACTCACTGCCAAGTCAATCCCACTTGTTCTTCTTCTGCTTTGCTCTAAAAATCTCATGGTTAGAACTTCCAATGCCTTAAATTTATAGTCTGTTAATTAGCTTCAGTTCATGTACGCTGACTGGCTCTTCCTCATATCCAACCCCACCTTCTGTTTTTATGTTTTTTCCAATATCAGTTAACTAAAATAGGAAACTTGTTAGATCTATAGTCTCATCAAAATAGATCCTAGAAAGCTTCTTAATCCTTATTTGAAAGCTTAGATGTCTTAGATCCTGAGATTTTGATTGTTATCCTCTTGCCAAATAGACTTCGCCCATCGTGTTACTTGCTCCCAAGTTCGTCTCCAAGTTAGCGTGTGACTCCACAGCCTCTAATGACTAACCCATATTTCCAGCTAGGGACATCTCATTTCTAGCACATCCCTACAACATAGGATAGCCTTAGTCCAAACTACATCCTGGTCCTATCAAGGACTTCACTTCTATTTCATCAAATCTTCATTAATTTCGATCTCTGAAGTAGCTACCTTCTTGTAGAACCCTTGATACGAAGATATGGACAATTATATCAAACCTAACATTCTCCCATTTTGTCTATATCTTCAGCAAAAATACCCCTTAAAGAATGAAGACACACACTCTTGCTCCCCTTATTTTCTCCCTTTTTTTTTCTTTTTTTTTTTTGTGGAAGGCAAGGATAAATGCCTGAAAGGTCCGGATCGCCGACTAGGGCTTATCGCACCGACGGGACCCCATTTAATAACAATGCATACCCCCATGGATGACTGTAAGGATTCATACTCTTGAAGCATCCAAACTTTTAGTGAAAATGTTGGCTAGTTGATCTTTAGTGGATATGTACCTAAGATAAATGATTTTGTCCTCAACCATGTTCCGAATGTAATGGTGCCCTATGTCAATCTACTTGGTTCTCGAATGTTGAACTGGATTTTTCGAGATATTGATATCACTGAAGTTGTCATAGTAGAGTGTTAGGACTTCTCCAAAGTCTCCATAGTCTTTAAGAATATTTTTCATCCAAATGAGTTGTGTGCATCCACTACCAATTGCTATGTTTTCGACCTGGTCGTGTGGGAAAGTGATATGCAACTCTATTTTTTGTCAATTAAGACATGTGTCGTTTCCAAGGAAAGAAACACCCACCAAGTACTCTTTTGTGGTTCAGCTTCCAACCCTATCACCGTCACAATATCCTACTAGGCTGCGACTTGGTGTCTCTGTGTACCGTGTGATACCATAGGCCGCTATTTCACTCGACATTTGATAATCTTCTTGACTGCTAGAAGATGACTATCCTTTGCTTCGTTTGGTCTCCTCACAAACTCGCATGCTATAACATATTCTGCTTGGACGATCATTCCGCACAAACAAGCTTCCAATCATGCTTTTATAGTGAGTCAGATCAACACTATTCCTTGCTTCATCTTTAGTAATCTTGTCATGGGTCCCTATTGAGGTCCTTCGATGTTTTGTTATACCAAGTCTGAACTCACTGACCAGATTCTTAGCATATTTTTCTTATGAGATAAAAATCCATGAGTTGATTTGTCGTGACCAAGACACACGTAGTGCGGCGTAAGTTCCTCCGACCAGTTTTCCATTTCAAATTTTAGGCCTATGTGTTCTACAAACTTTTCCACCGGGTGTTGGGATGTGGACCCAAATACTATGTAACCCACAAATATTTGAAGGGTAATTACTTGATTTTGACTTTTTTGAGTGAAGAGAGTACGATATGCTCCCCCTCTCGTGTAACCACATTTTAGGAGGTATTCCGTGAGTCTCTCATACAAAGCTCCTAGGGCTTGTTTTAGCCCATAGAGATCATTTTTTAGTTTGTAAACATGATTAGAGTGAAGAAGATCTTTCAAACCTCTTGTGTTAAGATACAAAACACTTCTTCATGTAGATACCCATTTAAAAGCACTTTGACACCACTTATAAATTTTGAACTTGAGTGTGTAAGCAAATGCCACGGCGCACGATTTGACCTGCCGGTTACCGGTGCAAATGTCCCATCAAAATCTACTCAATTAATGAATCCTCGAGCAACCAGGACAAGCTATTTCTAGTGATGCTTCTTCAACTATCTTGTTCTTGAAGATCCTACCAATCCCAATTATATTTGCATATTAGGCTTTGAACTAAATCCTAACCTTCATGGTGTCCGAATTATGATAGTTCTTCCGATAGCCTCGATCTTGGTTAAATTGTGGAGGCAAGAAGAGCTAGTGCTACGTATTATCATTTATTTCAGGATTACCCTGGGAACGCCTCGTCTAAACACTCACTTCTAGATCTCCCAAAATATCAATGGTGGGATGGTTTTTATGAATCTTCTTAGAGGGCTCTCAAACCTGGATGTAAGAGTGTTTAGCATTATTATGGTCATCCTGTTGTTGTAGGGAGTCCTCTGTTGTCTGGACATCAGCTATAACCGAATGCTCAACGGATGGTGGAGCATCTGGGACTCCGTCGACGCCTTCTACTTCAAGTATTGACACCATAGGAGGATCTTTCGTCTGGGATGTTTCACTCGACGGAAGATAATCATCAAATTGAACATTAGTTGATTCCATCACAAATTTTGGTTATTTTATTGTACACCCTATAAGCACGGCTATTTGTGTAATACCCTAGAAAGACACCTTCATCCTCCAAGATTGAACTTCCTTCTTATTCCCATTGTTTAGACAAGTACCTGACTACCAAATTTATAAAGTATGTTTCATATGATGTTTTGAGAGTTCCTAGCCTGGTGATATATTCTATTTGAGATGTAGCATGTTGTATTTCCCGCTTCGCCCAAAATTTAGTTTGGTCACTCTCGCTTTTAACATGACTGGCCATTTACAGAGTTCTTTCTTTTTTCAACTACTCCATTTTGTCGTGGGATTCATGCTAACAACTCATGTTCACACTATTCTTCTAGAAATTTTCAAACAAGGAGTTTTCGACTCTCTTTACCATGATAACTCCTTATTCTAATTTATCTTGTGAGTTTGTCGCTGTGCCTTCACGCTCACATACATTCAATGTCAAATCTTGATTTTGTTCTAATGAATTTAATCAAGTGAAATCCAAGAGAAGTCATCTACACATACATATACATACCTTTCCAACAATGCTCTTTATTTGTAATGGAATTTACTATATCCATGTGGACCAATCGCTAACTCCTGCAGAGCCTATTGAGACTGGGTGAGGTCTGAATCTGGTTTCCCTAGTTGTCATGGTCCACACATTCTTTTAGGCTCTCCCTTTGAGACGGGGACATCCCGATAGCTTCTTGCAGCAATTGTGGCTTCCTGCAGGTCGTTATGGCTTACATGTCCCATTCATCTCGTGCCAAAGGTTAGCTCTCGCTGAACTATGGCCATGCATGTCTCGACTCTGCAAGTAGATAGTAGTTTTAATACATGTCTCTACAAAATGAATGTCAAGCCACAACCCTGCTTCTACACACGGCCCCAGGAGCCAGTTCCCCCGTACACGTGATTCGATTGTGGTGTTAAGAAGGGATAATTTCACATGGTTACTTCCCATTTCCAGCACATGTCATGGAAACACACCTCAGCATGATCCTTACTCTGAATAATGAAATGCTCAATCCTGAAGTCCAGTCTATTATCTATTCTCACACATACTTAAAGTTGTAAACGCGCAGTAAAATACAATTTGTGGGTTGTTGCCTCGAAAACTTACTACCGAAGTTTCCCCTCAGAAATTTTGGTCGGACAAACCCTCCTGGTGCTAATTTGTTGATAATTTTCCAGGTTAATTTGGATTTGTTCTTCAACACTATGGGTCTTTCTCCCAGAATTACTGATTACCTTCCGTCATTTGATTCCGTGTCTTTCATAAATTCTTTCTTAAATATTTTTCTTTTATTTTCTTTTATATCATGCACTATTCCTAGTTATGGAATGCAATATGTTACTCCCAATATCCTCATGCTAACATAGTAAACATGTATATACTAACATAATAACCCATATAAACCATGTTATTCACTTATTAACATTAACATTCTCAAAAATATCCTCACGGCTAATCGAATAATCAAGTATCATTTTGAATTAACCACACAAAAATCACACAACAAAGGAATGTTAAAACTCGAAGCCCAAGACGTTTCACTCAGCCATTGTCAGGATTAACTGCCCAAAATGTTTCAGATCGAAGTTCGTGACTAAATTAAGCTCAAATAGTCCCCAATCACCACGGGGCTTCTAGCCAAAGAATAACATAAGTAGGAAAGATTCTTACTGAAAGCCAGTCTAACTCCATCAGTCCCAGTTCATCGCTGCATTTTCACCGTAGAGCCGACTTGCTTCTTGCTCCCACGAGAACCGACTCCGCCCGAACGACGGAAATCTAGAGAGAAGGCACACTTTCTCTCTCTCTAGTACTGAACAGATTGAACCTACCGCCTGCTTTCCAAATTTCTACCGCACGCTTTGTCTTCAAATTGGTGGAAGAAGACTGAGCTTGTCTTATTCTATTAAACTTTCAAAATTCCATCCATGTTCCTTTCATTTATCCATTTAATACACGGCTTAATCTAATCCAGACTAATCTCCATCCTTCAGAAGACCCTAAATTCCAAATTTCAAAAAGGGTAAAACTTGTACTTGGTCAAAATCTGAAATTTTTCTAGATCTCGATGATGAAACTGGGATTTCCTCAATCGTTGAATCTGCCTTACAAATCTACTAACACGTCGACTTCGGCCGAATTCGAGATAGTCGACTTACATTTTTCGAGGGGCACCTGTGCTCAGTGCCTTAAAACAACTTCAGAGACATGTGATGTGACAAAGTCACCATTATATGTACCATGTGACACATGTTGCATGATTAGTGATATGGGGAATGAATGGCTTAGATTAAGCCATGTGTCAAAAGTCACGAAGAGGGACAAGACGGGAATTAATTGGAAACAGTTAATTGAATAAGACAAAACATGAATAGTTTTCTTCTTCAATTTGCAGAACGCGCGTATGAGGACAAAATCAAAAGGCTGTGGATTTGAGTTTTGTGAGAGAGAGACTACTTTCTCTAGATTTTCTACGTTGACCGTCTGCTTCGACGGAGCAAGAAGCAAAGTCGATCTACTCGGCGAGGGCTACGCATGGACACCGATTTGGTGGAGTTCCAACAACTCCAAGAGGTAGGGATCGTTTCCTACTTGTGTTATTCTTTAGCTAAGAGCCATGTAAATGCTTAGGAATATTATGAGGCTTAATTTAGCCGTAATTTTGGTCTCAAAACATTTGAACCGAGTGGAGAAAATTCCTACTTGTGTGGCCGTGAACAGTGCCAACCCGAGGGTTTTACTGTTCACGTGATTTTTGGTGTGATTTTTGTGTTGTTGAGTGATTCAAAATGAATTGCTTGTAATTGTTAATTAGCCCATGTGAGCTAATTTTGGTGTTATTGATGTGAATTTAATAACAAGAATTGTGTGAATTAATTATGTTAATATATACATGTTTTATATATTAGCATGAATATTTTGGGATTGGCATAATGCATTCTATATGCATTGGGGCACCCTAGAATATTAGGAGTGAGTGCATGGCAGAAATGAAAAAACAAAAAAAAATGTTTTGTGGAAAAAGGAATTTAATTTTAAGATTTCTGAGAATTGTGTCGAGATGTCCAACACCACGCCGGAGGGGCACATGAATTGTTTCGGAGGGTTATCCAACATATTCGCCTCGGAGGGTAGTCCAATATATTTACCTAATTCGTAGTATGTTTTCGAGAACAAAAAGCTTTTGTTTTGAAAACTGTATCTACCATTTGGTTTAGGTATGTGAGGAGTCGGTTATGACTCGAGACATAGGATTGGGAAAGGGTGACATTCAAGTAGGATCATGTATTTACTCGAGTGTGATTGTTTACCATGACATGTGCACTTTCAGTGGGGAGTAACCCACGAGGGAAATTATCACTATCAAGCTAGCTTCACCCCGTCGAGGATCACTATTTCAGTAATGTGGAAAAGAGAGACGTGCTCACTAGAGGTCACATGAAAAAGCCAGGTTGTGGTTGGTAGAGACTTTTGTATAACATGCATTAGAAATTGTACATTTTAATATATGCTGAATTAAGAGTGATTTATTAATTTCGAACTATGGTAATATAGTCGATGTATTTTGTGAGTATTGATGCAGGCCCAAGTGGCCAATTATTTACTACATGTGGGACCCGTGTGGTCACAAACTGCTTTGGGAGAGGTCAGATGGTAGAGCTCCCCGTACAAAGGAGACTTTGCCCAATTTTCATGAGTGGTGTCGGGTTACCCTACATCCATGAGTATTCCGTAGGTTGACGGGTTGTCAACGGACCCCCGGGTTTTGGGGCGTCACATCCTTTCTCTAATCATGCAACATGTGTCACATGAGTACATTTAGTAGGTGACTTTTGTCAAATCACATGTCTTTCACAAGCCGTTTTACGACACCTAACACTCGGTGCCTCGAAAAATGTGAAATTTCGACTATCTTGGAATTCGACAAAATTTGATGTGTGTCAGATTTCACGATGATCCCAACGGTGAAGTTCTCGCTTTCACATCCAAGATTTAGAAAATTTTCGGATTTTGACCGAAATTACCATTTTACCATTTTTCGAAAAATTAATTTTCTCGGTTTACACTCGAGAAACCGTAACAAAAATGAAAGCAGTTAAGAAGAAACAAAGTATAATCCTTGTAGGTTTGATCGAAGAAGAGAGTAGACTCTCTAGCTCTTCTTCATATCGTTAGTTACACATTCTCCTTCCAATTTTCAGCACCAGCTATAAGAATGGTGATGAAAAAATATGATAATAAGAAAAGAAAATCATTTTTAATAGAGATTTATTACCTGGAAGAAAAAACCCTGATAAACTCCATTCACGCCCCATGACTCCTTTCCTCTTTTCGTCTTTACATGCTCCACAAAACCCTAAAATGACCCGTCTACTTAGACAAAGAAACTCGCTCTTTTATACCCTCATAAAACATTTGGTAGTCATTTGAATGGGGACTCAACAAATATAAATACTAAGTTAATTTATTATTTAATAAATTGAATTTTTTTTATGATTAAACATTAAATTAAAAAAATATTAAATATTTTAAATCTTATTCAATAAAATTAATTAAAAATGAAATAAAACCAAATTATTAATATTTTTATTTTTAATAAGCAATTTTCAACTAAAAAATGATAATAGTTTTTTTGTAATCTAAATGTGAAAAAAAGTAAATAATAAAATTTAAAAATTAAAATATAATCAAAGATAAGGATAAAATATAAAGGCAGTTCTCATATTCATAATTATAATTAATTAAATTAATTTGAAAATATAATGAGAGATAAGGATAAAATATTTTAAAATCAATATCTAACTTGATAAAATAATATTATTTTAAACATCCAATACTCAATGTATTTTTCATAAATATTATTATTTGCAAATAATATATCGTAATAGCTATAGTTATTTTATATATTAAATTTATTGAATAAATTTAATTAATTTTATAATACATATTTGATCAATTTGTATTTTAAAATAAGAATATTATAATAATTTATTATCAAAGTTATAATATTAATTTGTTAAAATAATATTAGAAATATAAAATAAGTACTGTTAATTTTAAAAAAAAACAATAAGGAAGTTGTCTATGCAAATAATCTAAAAAAAAAATTTTCAAAAAATAATATGAGTTCCATGATAAAATAAGAATACTATTTTTTTATAAACAACAAAATAAGAATAGTATTAATAATTAATATATTATATGTTACTCAATGACGCTTTAGAAAAGCGTTAAGGTTTATGATTAATTTTATGACACTCTGAATAACTGTCATTCTATATTGATATACCTTTATTAGATAATGACACATTAAAAAAACATCAAGGTTTACAATTAATTTTATGATGCTCGAAATAAGTGTCATTATATACACATTTACCTTCATCAGATAATTACGCTTCTTATACATGTCATCAATACAAAATACACTCGTATAATGACGCTTTCTGCAAGCGCCACTAATATAATATTCTTATCAAATTAATGATGCTTTTTGAAAGCATCAAGTAATAAAACGTAGTCATTTTATCTACATTGGGTGAATGTTCGAACTAAAAATAGTAATAATCTAACAAGAATGAGCAATGATAAATGAAGAACTTTCAACCATAAAATAGGACGCTAGATATTACTCTTCCACTAGATACAATAGGGATAAAAATATATTGACAATTGAAGTGAAAAACCATCACCCCATGAAATTATGAGTGGAAAGGTATTTGGAATAACCTATAAACCCTTGGAGCCTAAAACAAAAAGCCCATAAATAAACCCTAAATTTTCTCATTTCCCTAATCCCTTTACTTTTGTTGTTAACTTCTTATATATTAAAAAAACCCTATTAACATTTATAGTTCAGATTCTAGGCAATATCTAAATATTAAATAGCTTAATATACAGACTTATAGGCTCAAAAACTTTGCCTAATATTTACAATCTTCATTATCCCTTTTAAATTTGCATTCATGCATGGGCTAAGAAACTTCACTCAAGTATATCATATAACTTAATTGGTGCATCAAACCTAATTTACTTATGTGTATAAATTCATGTTCGTTAACTCAAGTAAAGTGCACCAACTGCTTCGTTAAAACAATCGCTCATCAAAACTTCCTCCATTACAAGATCGAGCACTAATCTTAGCTTTCATATGGCATCTAATCCAACCAAATAACCGATTGACGTTTCTTTCTAACTAATCGCCCAATAAACGGTTAGAGAAAGACATGTATTTCGAATCATAAGGGATTAGGACTCAATTCTTGGTCTTATAATTACATCATGAAGAGCTTTGATCCATGTGCACAAATACAATTAATCATTAAGACCTTTAATCTTGGTCATTACCATCCCTTGACGCGGAAGACAAAATATAGTATATGAAAATGAATATATTTAATCAAACATGAATGCATGCAAAACTACTTAGAGGATGTTTGTTTGTTATCTTTTTATTGTAAGCGATTTGTTTTTAGATATTAATTTGTTTGTTTTTCTATTTTTTATGACTTATAATAGACTCTTTAATGAAAGCCAAAATACTTGGTTTCTTTTTCTAAATAAAAAGAATAACATATTGATTTATCTTTACTTTAATACTTAATAGAAATAAAACATCACAAAAACAAGAAATCCAACACTCAACACAATTAAGTATTATTTATTTTCAAAATTTCATGTGAGCACGTAGAAATTAGAATCATCTCGTCATATTCAAAATTTGATTGTTAAGGAATATGTCACGCAAAGCCATGAGTGTTACGCACTAAAGCAAAACAACAATCCATAAAACCATTCTACCTTATAAAACCTATTATTTGATCGAAATTAGTGCCCCATAAAAGGGTTAAAGGGTTAAGGGAGAGAAACACAATTTTTCATCAAGATTGTTTCACCCTTCAAGAATCTCCAATGGGTTAAAGGTATACCTTTTATCTTTGTATTGATATTGTGAAAATCATATTGTTCTAAGGTTCTTGGCTATTATATAATAATTAGGGTTTGTCATTATATGGGAATTAAGATTTATTCCATATAACTTAAAGAAACCATGACAATAGTTTTATTTGTGATGGTTTTGTTTTCTAACAAAAGGTGATTATTGATTTTCTCAATATAAGAAAGAAAAATCCACAAGTGGCATCGCAGCATGATTCAAAACTTTATGATTTCCCCTAAGAAGTTTATTTATTTTATTGTTTCTCGCTTATGAAATCAAATTTTAATAAGAATTTAATTTGTTGATGTATTTTCTCCCGTATGAATTCATACTATTTCTTATTAGACCCTTAGGATTTTAATAAGGTTTTAATTTTTTTACTATTATTGTAAAGATTTTTTCTACCGAATTTTATTGGTGAGCATGTATACCATGTTATTGTGATAAAACTTAGTCAATTAAAGTATTATTTTATCACTGAGATGTTGTACATAGAATGTGTTTTGTGGATAAATATAAAGTGAATGATTTTCTTTGATTCATGAAATTTTGAATCAATTTAAGAATTGGTCACTTTTGATCGAAAGCACAAGTATGATTTTTGTGGTGTTATATTTTTTTTATCACTGATAGATATCCATATATATATGTGTGTGTGTGAATTGAGGAAATTATATTATTCTATATAGTTACGAGTCTTGCATCTTGAATGGTGATGCCTAATGATATGTATTCCATACATATATTAATGACAATTGATAAGGATATATGTGAACATGAATAATAATTTTTATGTCAATTATTTAGTTTACTTTAATTCTTGCCATATAATCTTTGAACTTAATAAATCAAATTCTTAAATCTTTATGTAGTGATTATAGTCCTTTTATAAAAAAAGAATCACTTACTGTACAATTGGGTTATAAACTTTAAGTGTATTATCTCTTATGCTATGGTAATAGTAATGACAATGAAGGTTATGAGTAACTTGAGCAAATGATCTACATTCTTGCAATGGTGTATTGTGAAGGTTTTATGTGACTTAAAAATTTTTGCTTAATTTAATATTCATATTATGTATGTTTGCAATACCAAAGTGAATAAACTTTCATTTGTTTTTTAATATAAAAATTATATAACCTTCACTGAGAATTTTTGCTCAATACAGATATTAATATTATGCTTGTTTGTAGCCATCAAAATGATTGAATATTAATGTTTTGAATATTAGAATACTATATTATACAATTGAATTCACTTATGAAATTTGGACCATTAGCCACCAAAAATGACTCAACCTAAGTTTTATCTATATCCAATTGTATAATATTATAATTGATTGCCTAACATGAAATGCTTATAAATATGGTGATATAATGTCATAGAATTTGATTGAATTGTTATGAATTAAAGACAATTTCATTGGGAAGGTCTTGTTATTGATAACTACTTATATGAATTACAATATTATGATATCATTGTCAATAAGGACGCAAATTGACACTTATAGGATTTTGAGGTGTAATTCATATAAATTAAATGAAACTCACTATGTGAGATTCCTATTCTATGATGGTTATGATAATATTATGGGTTTACCAATAAAAATTGTATGTTTAATTTTATTGATTATAACAACATAGATGTTTGAAATGATTAGTATATTATTCTGTGATATATGTCTCATGGACAGAGCTACACTATATCAAAGGGCTTGATAATCACTCTAATGAAGTGAATATTGTTAACTACAATATTTTGAAATTTATATAATGTGGAAGTTCATTAGCTCAAAATGGCTGAACTTGAATGTTCCATGAATTTCAAATTAAGAGAAATATGTAAAATATTGTTCATTCGAATATTTTGAAATTCATATAATGTAAAGTTCTATGTTACCAAAGTAATAAACATGAATGCTCCATGAATTTCAAATTAAGAAATATGTAAAATATTGTTCATTGCGAAGATTTTGAAATTATATAATGTAAAGTTCGTTAGTCACCAAAGTACCGAACTTGAATCAACCCATGAATTTCAAATTGAGGAATATGTAAAATAATGTTTACTCTAGTAATTTGAAATTCACATAATGTATAGTTTGTTAGCCACCAAAGTGGCCAAACTTGAATGTTTCTTGAATTCAAATTAAGAAATATACACTCATGCTATTCACCTACATTCATTCTTTTATGGATGTCTTAAGTACTTTGATAACGTAGTATATTGAAGTTCGTGGGTTATAAGATATTTAAGAATTCACCTAAAGGTACAACCATCTTATGAATAATGAACACATGATATGATTCACATTTCGTTAGACTATATTTAAAATATCCAAAGATTACAAGTGTAGTTCTAACATGAACTATGAATAATATCCATTAAAGAAATATGTACTAAAAGTATCATGAAAGTATTATATATATTGTAAATATCTACCCAAGGGAGAGTTGTGGTATATATGTATCATTTTGAAATTATTTGTCTGAAACTGATTATGGTTTTTGCTTACAGCTTATCAAGTTTAATCATAAAAGACATGATATCTTATGTTACATTATTGTCATCAGATTTCCTAATTATTTAGCAATAATAAGTTTATGTAGCTCCTCCGAATAAAATTAATACCT
Source organism: Tetrastigma voinierianum (assembly GCA_016808115.1). Taxonomy (NCBI): domain Eukaryota; kingdom Viridiplantae; phylum Streptophyta; class Magnoliopsida; order Vitales; family Vitaceae; genus Tetrastigma; species Tetrastigma voinierianum. The sequence goes on along the minus strand of JAEQBH010009078.1, from coordinate 68,383 downwards.
TTGATTGAGGGTTATTGACTAGTCATCCTAAAATTTGATGATATGTAGGAAAAGTCATTTATAGATGATAAAACTTCAATACTAAATATCTTGGGAATGATGGATAAATTCTTAATTTTATCTTGCTTCAAAGATAGATTTCTCAAGTATATGAGATATGGTTGAAAGGAAACAAGTCTCATTGATGAAAATGTATTTCCTAAAGAATTACAAAGAAGTCAATGATTAGGCCTATAAGAGATATGAATGAACCAATTAAAGAGATGATTTCATGGAAACTATCAAGACCCATAAAAGAAAACTAATGGTTAAGTATCATACTATTGAAAATTTTATGGTATTTATAGGATTGCCCTAAAGTAAGTTTTTGAAAGACTCTAAGTTATGTTGCTATTGATCAACAAAAGGAAAGAATGCAAGAGAGTCTTTGGCATTGCAGAGGTAAGCCAAACTATTAGAAAAAAGAACAATTAAAATAATAGTTAAGTTTTGTTCTTTGTATGATTTATGTCATATTTACTAGAGTTTTATTTTTAAAATGATTGGTTTTAATGGTAATGATTTTATTTCTAATATGATGAGAAGATTTATATGCAAAATTACCTTAATGATTTATAATGCTTGATTTAAATTAAAAGTTGGTATGATTTATGCTTACTCATTTATGACTACACTACACTTATAGAAGCAAACATGAAGTTAGTTTTAGTAACCAAAGTCTTTGAAATTTGATACCTTATTATATCAATAATAATTGCCAGATGTATTTAATGTTACTTTAGTTGAGTATTACAAGTATGTGTTAGCTTAAAGAATATAGATTTACAACCCAAACTTAATGTAAAACCCAGGAAAATTAGAAATTTTCAGGAAAAATGGCATAATAATAATAATAATTATAATAAATTGCCATAATGGTTCAGGGAAGCCTGGAAAATTCTATGGATCTCAAATGACGAAACGGACTCCACCGTTGGATTCGTCTCAGGAAATCTAGTTACCTAGAAATTTTTCGTTGAATTCTGAGACAGTTGGATTTTTCACGATTTTCGAAGTAACGGGCGTCTAGTGACTCTCAAGGACAAGATTTTTACGAGAATCTCGGGAGTTAGGAAATAACTCAAGGTAAGTTCATTTAAAATAAATTGAACTTGAATCGGGACGAAATAAATTATTTCGGAGCAAAAACGAACCCGGGCAAGGGGGGACACGTGGCGCCACGTGAGCCACGTATCCAAAGCATAAAAGGAGAAAAAAAAATCTCATTTGGAGGATCTCCCATTTTCGTTGGAGAAAACGTGAGAGGTAGAGTGAGAGAAAAGAAAAAAAAATGAAAACTTATTTCTTCGATCCACGGAGTTCCATCGGTCAGAATTCGTAGGGCTAGGAACGAAAGTTCATCTACTCAACGAGTGCTACGTGTGGGTACCAAAAACACAGGATTTCGCTGAGGATTCAAGCGAGGAGTTCGGGAAATCAAAGGTTTCGGGTTTAGGAAGTGCCCATAGGACTTCCTAGAGTTTCTTCTACACTCTAAGAGGTAGGGATCCTTCCTACTTTGGTTTATTTTCTATTATAGGGGCTGTTCGGTTGAGTTTTAATGCCTTAAGGGGCTATTTGGCCGTTTTTGCCCTAAGGGGTTGTTTGGCAAATTAATGGGTTATGGGAATAGTGCCTTGTTTGACCCTATATATGATGTCCAATTTTTAATGATTTTCGGTTAAAAAAAGGAGAATTTGACTAGTATCCCTCAAGGAAATTGTAGCCCTATCTGATAACTTGATGTTAGGCTTTTGAATCACCCAAATTGGACATCAATAACCCAAGTTATGGTCCGTTTTCCGGGACTGCCACAGGCTATGACGCCCTAAAACCCGGGGGTCCGTTGACAACCCGTCAACCCACGGAAATACTCGTGAAGGTCGGGTAACCCGACACTACTCATGAAAATTGAGCAGAGTCTCCCTTATACGGGGAGCTCTACCCAAAGTACATAACCTGTCCCAACCATACACAACGACCACATTGGGTCCAAACACGAGTAAAATAACGGCCACTTGGGCCCCTACATCAATACTCACAAAATATATACCAAATGTATATCTCACATGGTTCAAGAGTTAACACAATACTCTCCATACGAACATATATTAAAATCTAAAATTCTAATACATGTCATACATAATAACTATCAAAGCCACAACCCGACCTTCTTCTAAATCGGCCTCTAAGATGAGCCGTCTCCTCGAACGCGAGGACACTTGGCCACGGTCCTGGAACCCTCGTGAACTAGAAGCCCTCTGATTCTTTCCCAAACTGGAAGAAGACTGACTCTCCTTCCTCTTGCTACTAACACCCGCATCCTGAGTGCTCCGAGCATCCTCTATCTCTCTCTATGGTTAGGGCTGTCCCAACCATGGAGTCCATATCCCATAGAATAAGTCCTACACTCGCCCGACGACAACTTCACCATTCTCACCCCCAACTCGCTGTTCAGGCCAATGCATCATCAAAGAAACGGGCTAGCCCGTGAATCTAGTCACATAATCCATCACCGCTGGTCATCCCCCGTCACTCTAGAACTCTCGAGCCTTCATGCCCTCGCAAGATCCCGAAAATACTTACCCATGAACAAATTGAACTCGCCCATGTCATCGCTTCTAGGTCTCTAGCTGTCTTTGCCTGCCCACCATACTAAGCCTTTCACCCTCTAGCCGGAACGCAGCCTGGGCCTGATCCCGGTAGCCGCAGGTAACTTCCATAGCCTCTAACACCTTCTCACCCGCATGAACCAATGGTCTCCGCCACCACGAATCTCTCCTCCCGTGAATGTCGAGGATGATGCGCCTAAACCTCGAGGTTACCGACCTCCTCGACTACTCGCTATACTAGCCTCGTGCAGGATAGCAAATGACGCAATACCTACAACCTCAACAAAGGCCTTCTGATCAAATACTAGTGGTACCGACTACCTCGCGGACGCCTCACGCCGGTCGTCTCTAACTAGCCATCCGCACAAGCTACAATGGCGCTACTTCAATGCGTTATTCTAAGGCATAAGCACAGCCCCGAGACACTATTCATACACAGATACAGTTCATACATAATGTCCATGCAAGACAACTAATTCCTTATATCATATCATAAACAACATCAAAAATTTTATTTTTGAAATTCTCATTTTTTAAAATTTAATCCCATTTTATTTCGATTTAAAAAAATTCGAAAAATTTTAGAACATTGTTCATAAATGTTGTCTCCAAACAAAGGACTCAAAACAAGCAGGATCGAGTCAAAACAGCCGGGTGCACCAAGTGCACAGCCTGCCGCCGCGCGCCCAGCACGCGCGGCGCACCGCAGGCGCCTGCCGCGACCCACTCGCCGCCGTCTGTGCCCATTGTACTGGCCGTGGTCGCAGCTCAGCGTGCTCTGGACACTCCATACCACTCAAGATGTTTAGACTTCAATTTGCTCTTCTCGCAAGCTCTACTTTTAAAATCGTCGAGAACTTCTAATGCCCCTGAATTTATGCTCGCTTAATTAGTCTTAAAAGTTTAGATATATTGGATCATTTTCCTAATATGACTCCAACCCCACCTTCTATTTTAGTTTTTTTTCCTTTCAACCGTCATACAATGGAAATAGGAAAAACTTGTTGATCAAGATTCCTCATCAAAATAGATCCTAGAGTTTCTAATCCTGGTTTGAAAGCTTAGATGTCTAGACCTTCTGAGATTTGATTGTTATCCTCGTCAAATAGATCTTAGCCCCATCGCTACTTTCCCTCTGTCTTCTACCAAGTCACTAGACTCATGTGTGCCCCACACCGCTCTATTTCCGCTAGGGACATCTCATGTCTAGTACATCCCTACAACATAGATAATGTCTGAATCCAGACCTCATATCCTATCTCCATAGATCGATTTTATTTATCACAACTACATTTGATCTGAAGTATTTATCTTGGTAATCCTATGTCAAGATAAGGAAAAATTTACATAGACCTAATATTCTTGTCTATATCTTCAGCAAAATACCCTTAAAGAATGAAGACACACACTCTTGCTCCTTATTTTCCCCCATTTTTTTTATTTTTTTATTTTTATTTTTTTATTTTTTTCAGGAAGGAAGGATAATTGCCTTAAAGGTCCGGAACTCCGACAGGGCTTATCGTAGACTAGTGGGGACCCCATCTAGTCCACAATGCATACCCCCCATGGATGACTGTAGTGATTCATACCTTGAAGCATCCAACCCTTTGGTGAAAATGTCAGCTAGTTGATCTTTAGTGGATATGTGCCTAAGATAAATGATGTTGTCCTCAACCATGTTCCGAATGTAGTGGTGCCCTATGTCATTCTGCTTGGTTCTCGAATGTCGAACTGGATTTTTCGAGATATTGATAGCACTAAGGTTATCACAGTATAGTGTTAGGACTTCTCCAAAGTCTCCATAGTCTTAAGAATATTTTCATCCAAACGTAGCTGTGCATCCACTACCAACTGCAATGTATTCGACCTCGGCCGTGGAAAGTGATATGCAGTTTTTTTTTCTGTTGAATTAAGACACAAGTGTTGTTTCCAAGGAAGAAACACCCATAAGAAGTACTCTTTTGTCATCCGAGCTTCCAACCCTATCAACGTCACAATATCATACTAGGCTAGATGTGGTGTCTCGGGTGTACCAGATACCATTGTTCACTATTTCACTTACACATTTGATAATCTTCTTGACTGCTAGAAGATGACCATCCTTAGGGCTTGCTTGGTCTCTCTCACAAACTCCCATGCTATAACATACGTTTGGACGGCTTGCATTCAAGTACAAAAAGCTTCCAATCATGCTTTTATAAAAGTCAGACGAATTGACTCAAGCGAGCTACTGGTGCAAATGTCCCATCAAAATCTACTCCTTCACTTGAGTGTATCCTTGAGCAACCAGACAAGCTTTTTTTCTAGTGATGTTTCCCTCTTCATCTGTCTTGTTCTTGAAGATCTACTTGGTCCCAATTATATTTTCATATTAGGGGTTTGGAACTAAATCCCAAACTTCATTATGTCCGAACTATGATAGTTCTTTCCTTAATAAATGATCCGTAACTCATCGTCGTAGCCTTCCTGATAATTCTTAAGCAAATTGTGGAGGTGTAACAGCCAAGGCTAAGGCCTATCATTTCTTTGTGGTTTACCTTATAAACGCCCCTCGTCTGGACACTCACTTCTAGATCTACCAAAATATCAATGGTAAGATGGTTTTTATGAATCTTCTTAGAGGGCTCTCGAACCTAGATGTCAAAGTGTTCAACACTATTGTGGTCATCCTATTGTTGTAGGGAGTTCTTTATTGTCCGGTCATCAGCTATAATCGGGTGCTCAACGGATGGTGGAGCAAATTTTTTTAGAGTGTCGAGTCTTCTCGTCTGCAAGAATTGACAATTTACAGAGGATCTTCTGGTCTAGATGTTTCCCTCGATGGAAGATAATCATCAACTTGCAAATTAGTTGATTCTATCACAGCCTTGGTTATTTTATTGTACACCCTATAATCACGGCTATTTGTGTAATACCCTAGAAAGACACCTTCATCTCTCTTAGCATTGAACTTCCTTCGTTCCTCGGCCATTCAAGATGTGGCAAGGACTACCAAATTTATAAAGATGTTTCATATGATGTTTTGAGAGTTCCTAGCCTTAGATAGATTCTATTTGAGATGTAGCATGTTGTATTTATTGCTTCTACCCAAAATTTAGTTCGGACACTCTTGGCTTTTAACATGACTGGCCTTTCTGTGTAGCTCTTTTTCTTTTCTTTCAACTACTCCATTTTGTTGTGGATTTTTATGCTAAGAACTCATGTTCTTACACTATTTCTTCTTATAGAAATTTTCAAACAAGGAGTTTTCTAAATTCTCTTACCATGATAATTCCTTATTCTACTTATCTTTAGGAGTCTATTGTTGTGCTCCTTGTCAGTCTTTGCCACAATTATTCAAATGATTCAAATTCTTTGGATTTGGTTCTGAGGAAATTTACCCAAGTGAACCTAGAGAAGTCATCTACAAATACATTTACATACCTTTTTCCAGCAATGCTCTTTATTTGCATGGGGTCCATTAGATCCATGTGGACCAATTCCATAACTCTTGTAGTAGAGCCTAGTTGACACTCCCTCAGCGAGGTGTTCGAATCCTTGTTTCCTAGTCATGAATCCATATCTTTTAGGTTCTCCTTGAGATTTGGGACATCCAGAAGTTTTCAATACAATTGTATTTCTCGAGGTCGTTATGGCTTATGTCCCATTCATTCAGGCTAAAGGTTAGTTTCGCTTTGAACCGTGGCTGCATGTGTTCAAACTTGCAAATAGATAAGTAGTTATTGATGACCTATTTTCCATGATCTACGCCTAATCCCTTTCGGGTCTAGGACAATACATTTGTCCTTGGTGATTCTCACGAACAAATCTTGGTCACACAATTTACTGATACTTATCAAGTTGGCTAGTCATTGAGCAAGAGGCACATCTCTAATTTTTTTTGCAACCTAAGAACATTTTTAGCGACTCGTCCTATGATTCTTCCTTGAACCATCGCCAAAAGTTATTGAGTCTAAACTAAATAGAAGAACATTGGATAGCAACCACTTGTTGCCATTCATATGTCATGAGCTTCCACTATCAAAGTACCACCTTTGTTCTATTTCAGCCTTGAGAGAGGTAAGAACAACATGGCTCTTAGTTTTTCCTTTTTTTTTATCCAGGTGGGCTTTTTAACTAATTTGTTCTCCCTTACTCTCTTCTTCTGGTAAGATTTGTAGTCCCTTTAGTGATGTCTGATGTGACCCATTTTTCGACAGTAATAGCATATGACTTCATTGGGTTCTTCTTTATATGAACTTGTCTTTCGTCGAACATGTTTTCCCATTCTTCGTGGGAGAGTTCGCACTGCTTTTCTTTTACCCGTCTCGGGACGTAAAATCTTCTCAGCCGGCTTGTATCGATCCTATATAGATCCCCTTGGTACCCAATGCCTTCGAGCCTTGAGGTAGTTCCTATACATAGAATGTGATCCGTGGACAACATTCTCGAAGTTCATCATTCTCGCTATTTTCCTTAGATGTTCTAACTTGACGAGCCATGTCAGTTTTAAGGATTTCCCTTTTATGAGTGGACACTTCTCTTTCTAAAGCTTTGTTGTCTTAATTGAGATTATGGATTTATCCTTGAAGATCTTCATTGATTTTTTCGTTTACCCAACTGCACAATACCTGTAGAACGTATATTGCTTTCCGAGATTCATCATCTTGTTCTTCGGGGTGCGCGAAGCAGGATTGCGCAACCGGGTCAAAAACCACGCGTGTCTTCGGACGCAGTCATCACATCCTTTGAAAATTCTTATGGCTTTGTGTCTGATTCAAGAATCGAGGTCACAGCTGTCACAACAATTGGTTTACTGTCTTGTTTCTCATTTTCTTGTAGCTTTCGATTCATCATGACTCCGCATACGTTAAGAAATCGATTCTTCATATCAATATTCTACTCTGGATGTGGGCCATAACCTCCACATTCTCTACACTTGATTGACTTGTTCATGATATTTGATCTTGGAGATCCTTGTGTCATGCTAAACTTAAAAAGATTAAATGTGCTAGATGGGCAATTTTTTGAGTTTAAGGGTTACCTTTCGCATGAGCATTCAACCTTTTTATGACTCTTTCAAAATTCTTTGACCACAAGGCCACAGATTCTAAAAGTTCATTCCCTTCATCACTGTGTAGTTCGACTTAGCCTTTGAAGTCCTCAAGTTTCTTTCTATCATAGGACTCTTCTGCTCGCTCTCTATTTCTCAAACGAAGTGGAGATACCATGTCCTCAAGTCTCATCATTTTCAAATCTTTTCCTCCTTATTACATAAGCCTTGAATGCAAACCTAGTTGGCAAGGATCTCAGGGCCTTTTTCAAAAGCTTCTCTTTTAGAATCTTTTCCCTAAGGGAAAACGATTCATTATCTATGTCGTACAGTTTTCCATTGAAGTCACTGATAGTCTCCTCCTCACTCATTTGCAAGTTTTCAAATTTTGTTGTAAGTACCCTAAACTCATCTACGAATTGCACTGTTTTTCAAAATGGACATGAAGAATGTCCCATGATTCCTGACTACTGGTGGAGATCATCTTTAATTGTGATCAACAATGTTGAAGATTGGCATTCAAGGCCCGTGAGTTTTGGGTGGAAAGGGCGTCTTCTTCAAATGTCTTGGGCCATTTCGCCCTGAAAACAATTTTCCTCAACATCGGGCGCTTTAGTAGTCGGCTTCATCCTTATGTAACTCGTTTCCTCCATGCCTTTTCATCAATTGATTTTATGATGACAAGAATCCCGCTCTAGTAACCATAGTTCTATCCTATCAAGAAGAGGAGGACTCGCTAGTGTAAATCCACCTACTTTCAACAACAAATCCATCCGCTACTCTCACACAATTAGTTAGAGTAAACACATATCTCACTTCCGATAACTTCATGCTGACCTCTATGATACCAATTGACATATAAGTGTGTAAGTTCCAGGTCACGCCTTATGTTTAGACTAAGGATCTCATTCGGACTTCAAAGGCAAGTATGTCCTAATCCTCACTATAGACTTAGTGTGTGCAGCAAAAGGTAATATATTTGTAATAAAGTGAAAGCACACATGGTCTTTTGTGTGGTTCGGCAACCTACCTACGTCCATGCGGTTGTGCCTAGATGCAAGGATTTCCACTGATATGATTCAAGCTTTATAATTAGTCTTATGTGGTATGAGACTTGAAACCTAACAACTCATAAGTGGAATTCCAACAAACTCCCTCCATTCCCCTCTAAAGCTGCGACACCCATATCCACATTACATCAATATAAGATAAAGAAAATAAAGAACATCATCTTTCACCAAAGGTCAAAGGCGTTTAACGTGAAATACCTCAACTAAGTATCTCGTGACTCGCAGACTCTCACTCTTCGTGTCTGTGACTTCGCTTGTTCTTTTCAAGCTCGCTTCCCGAAAACTGTGTCGAGAACTTCCAACATTTCAAATTTATATCCTTGCTAATTAATCTTGGAAGTCTAGATACGATTGATCGCTTCAATATGTAATCCAGAATCCATCTTCTTATGTTATTTCCTTTCAATTGTCACAACAAAAATAAGAAACTTGTTGATCAAGAATCCTCATCATAATAGAATCCTATAAAGTTTCTAATTCTGGTTTGATAGCTTAGTCATTCGAATCTTTTAAGATTTGATCGTTACCCTCTTGCCAAATAGATCATGGGCCCATCGCAACCTGCTTACTTTGCTCCCCCACCTCTTAGCCTTCAAGTTAGTAGACCCACGTCCGTCTCACGGTCGCTTCTTCTAGTTCGTACATCTCACAAGGCATGTCCCTATAGCACATAATAATAGCCTTGGCTCGAACTACTTTCTGGTCCTACCAGGATTTCTACTTCTATTTCCCATCAAATCTTTATTAAGCTCGATCTTTAAAATAGCTACCTTCTTGTACAACCCTTGAGACGAAGACATGGACAATTATTTCAAACCCAACATATTTCATTATGATTCAATTAATTTTGAAGAAGCAATTAACAATTCACACAAAGTATAAAGTGGAATTAGATTTTATTGAATTTTTTTTTTGCAAAATGATAATATTATTATATTTAATAGCATAATAAGAACAATTATTTTTGTTTCTACTTTAATATTGTTGAATGCAAGAATCAAATAGTATACCTTCCACCTAATTTTCAAAACAAAAAGATAAAACCAGACAACATTTTCCTTTCTTTTATTTAATGGGCTTTAGCTACAATAGGATTATTTTGACATTTTTTCATTCGGCATTACAACTTTATAGTAATATGTTCATATATTGTTTCTAACTTGTTTCTTCTTGTGTCTCGGGCCAAACCCTTAACTACCGAGTCGACCTATCGGGAATGCTTATTACAATACCAATGACATATATGAAGACTTTATCATTAAGTGTGTAATTCAAAACCTTAGTATCTTTATGACCCTCTCGATTTCAAAGTTATGCCATTGAAGAACTAAAAAACCATTTCAAACGAATGAAACAATGAAAAAGAAAAGTTATATCCATGCATATAAATGGCAATTGATTTGATCTCTGAACATATCATATCCATTCCATCTCCTAGTGTCTTAGCTTAAACCCTACCATGATCATGAGGTTCCTCACAATTGTTTTAGCAATACCAAGGATTGTTTCTTCCGAGTGTTCAACCAAACAATGCCACTAGGGTCCCTAAGGGAGAGAAAATGAGTGATACAGCGTGGAATTAATATTGTTGTCTGGCAGTCCTGAAGTGGGGTCCTGTATCTCCTTCTGCCCCAAGTTCATGCACCCGGATTCCCCGCAAAGGCCCGCCTTGCATCGCCGGCCAGAACCTTTTGCAAGCCATGCCATGCCTCCTCCGGCCAAGCCCACCTGCTGCCGCTGCCGCTTGTCTTGGCTACTGAGAACAAATGAAACCTCACGCTGTCATCACCAGATCGCGCCCGCATTAGTTATTTGCACCAAGTATAACTATCTTATGTGTCATAAAATAATGCAATTTTCAGTTCATTTTGCTTTGTAATTTTCTATCTTTCCTGTAATTTCGTTTTTGTGTATGTTCTCGTATTATCAAACATATTGGTAGAAACAAAGAACATGCATCAATTAATTGTAGTGCAAGTATGTAGTGCAATATTTTCAGTGTTTATGTTCTGGGTAACCTTTTGATTTTGAATAATTCATGCTAAAAATAAGATGAGAGTTTGAATCTTGAACATATTTTTTCTTTGCTGTGTTGATTATTGATCTTTATATGTAAAACCCAATTGTGTAGTCACTTAACATCGAAACAGTTAGTTACTTTTACATGGAAATTAAAGTGCTTACAATTTGCCTTATGAACCTCTAAGGATTAATTATGTCCATGCATGCCAGTTGTCGGAGATACTTTGAATAATTTTGATGAACTTTAGTGGTTTTGACAATAAAAAATTTAAATAATAATCCTTATATTAAATAGTTTTTATATTTTGAGATATCATTTTGCATATATTTTAAATTTCTCCTGAGGGGCGACAATAATTTGATTGCTTCCATATATCTCTCTGGGACAGAGAGGTGGGTCTATTTATTTATGGCATTGGGTTAGTGTTAAAAAAAACTTGAGATAAATCATCAAGATACTGCTGTGTGCTTTATTACTTATCTGGCTATGAACCGATCTACTAGTCTAATATTGGTTTTACAAGTGACTATGGAATGGTAACATTTTCGATTTAATGTCCGATTGGATCTTTGAAACATTAAATTTATCATGCAGTTTTGAAAAGAGTAAATTATATATATGCAGTTTTCTTTGCTTTTTCTCGGAGATTTGAAAAGAATAAAAACAAGATTATAATAAAACAAGCTTTATGGTGCCGTGAAAATGGTATGTACATGCTATACACCTCAGATGATGATGCCCCCATATTTGAAAGTTAGGGTCTTGATAATGCAAAAGTTATGCATGTGAGTGAATCATCTTCAAAGATTTGATCAATTCTTTATTAGGAGTATATGTTACGAGAAAAAGTAGTTTAACATCTAGAACCGTGGATCAAATTACCCCAATTCAAGGAAGCACGTCCTAGTAAAAAACTTTTATTATTATTTGTTCTATATAAGAAGTAAATTATGGGTATATAATAACACACCACCGTGACCACGCAATTGTTACATTCCAAAGATGTGTTCCATGCTGAATTATTTTGTAAGATCAAGAGCATTTATTAAGCCCAAAACAATTGATTAACAATCAAACGACCCAATAAACACATTACAAAATACAAACTTTATTGAATAAAGAAGCATATCAATTTATAGTGTGTAGAAAAACATACCTGGAATAGATCCGAAATTATTGATTGCCATTTATCTCCAAAGAAATCTGGAGGGGGCAAGATCAAAGAGAAAGATGGCTAGGGTTGAAGAAGAATATTTCCTTCTCCCCAAAGAGTGTTCTACCAAACCCTTGTTAAATTTTAGGGCTCTATTTACTTATATATAGAGAGCACAAGGGAATTGGGCTTTACCAATGGTCTACCAAAGCAGCAAGATAAATCCAAGAGCTCCTACCTAGTTAATATCAAATCATCCCATAAATGACCCATAATTAACATATACAATTATACAATTAAAATTGTAATATGATTTTGCTTAGTCCATAATTGATAAATTAATCAAAGATTCTCCCACTTGGATGACATAATCATAACTCAAATGCTTTCTCAATAGATTTACATAGTCATAACCAATCATATACAATTAACATACCGATAGGATATATAAATTGTACATAATCAGCTACTAATCGAAATCATAAATGCTTCCACAATAGACTTACATAGCCATATCCAATCATATATAATTAATACACCTAGAGTATGCATAAATCGTACATAACCAGGCACTACTAATCTAGAAGCAATACAATGACAGAAGTATTGATTCAATAGAAATAAAAACATAATTATGCCATTCATCTGGTCAAAATGACACAAAATCATAAGATAATGACAAACGTCAAAATGTGCATGTAATAACGAAAAAACATGAGCTTTCCTTACAAAATACATGAAAAGACAAAACTCCCACTAAAACAAAGAGTCTAGGCTCTTAACAATTTATGTGGACGTGTTCTTGAAACACACAAATTAGTAAGCCTTTGGTTAGTGGGTTTGCCAACATGCTAGTCGTAGGCGTGTGCTCAACTGAAACGAGGGACTCTGCAACTTTCTTTTTAACAAAAAATAACTTCACATCAATATGCTTGGAGCAAGAAGTGCTCCTAGTGTTCCTAGAGAAAGATACAACTATGGAATTATTAAAAAACAATTTTAACGGTCTAGAAATGGAGTGAACAACCTCCAAAGCTGAAATGAAGTTCCACAACCATATTGCATGACAAGTAGCCTCATAACACGCCACATACTCGTTTCCATAGAAAGAAGAAGTCGGTGTTTGCTCACACTTTTCCATGAAACAACTCCTTCAACCATCATAAAGATATAACAAGAAGTGGACTTTTTATCATCCGCGTAGTCTGCATAATCGAATCACTAAAACCAACCACCTCAAGAGGCCTGTGACGCTGATATGTTAACATGAGATCCCCGATACCTCAAGATACCTTCAAAACTTTCTTTAGTTGCTTTCTAGTATGCACAAATCTAATCAGAAGACTCCCAAAAAGTACTCAAATGCTAATCGATAAGGAATCTCGATACGCTTTAACTTTTTCTGGCCCAAAAAGAAACTATATCCAAGTCTATCCAAAATAGGTACTAATATCAAAATTTTCCTAATCGAGGGTAAGGTACGCCACATCCCGCAATTCCAAAATTTCCTCAGACTGAAGCTATAATTTAACAACTCCCAAAATCAACTCGACATTCAGATCGCCTCCCATGCACACATACTGCTCCAAACTAGTTGGACTTCTTCTGCTTATAATCGCTTGCATAGAATTGCAAGTGTGAATGGTACCACCACTATCTAACCACCAAGTATCAGACGACACATGAATGATATTAGATTCAAAACAAACATTCACCCAATGATTATCAAATAGCTCATTTTTCCCATTCTTGTAATTAGTCCCATTGAGTTTGGTGATGGCAGAGAATTGAGAAAAGCTCAAGGTGAAGAATAAACAAGAAAGCAATGTCAAAAATACATGTAAAACAAGGACATGCAAATTGCTCTATTCTTCGGCTTACCAAATGACCCACAAAAGTGGCCTCACTAAATGCTAGAGTCTATAAATACAAAAGACTATACATAGGTAAGAGCAATTCACCAAATCAAGCCACAACCAAATACGCCACTTCCCCAATCGATAGTAAAATTACGTGGTTCATGACTCTTAATGAAATCTCTTCACTAAACTAAGATCTTTACCAAATAATCAAATCATCGATAAGACAACTTCACTATCCGTATGGATCTTAGCAAAATTGATGTGCAAGACGGGAGAAATAACAGTTGCAACATCAATTTCAAGAATATCCACATTCTCAGACTCACGATAAGCAAGTTCATAAGCATTCAATATTTCTCAATTTTTACCCAAGTGCAATAATATCAATAATAATCTTATTCACAATATGATGCTATAAGTAATCACAAATAGTGTTAAATATAAATTAAGTTAAAGCAATATTGTGAAAAAGGAAACAGTAAAATATTACAAAGTTAGTAAAATTCAATTTGAATCCTAAGATCAAATTTGATGTTTAATGGGGTAAAATAATTCCTATGAAATAACCCATAAAAAAATGAAATTAATAACAAACCAGAATAATTTCTACTTTGTTATTTGCTTATCCGATAATTGTCCAAAACCAAATAAACCATCGTTTCATGTCCTAGCAATTAATGGAGCAATGAATAAATTGCTGAAAATAAATCTTTTCTAATTTGGTTTCAGGAAAACCCATAAAGAAAATACATATTTCTTTCCATGAAAATGAAATAAACAAATAATAAAAAGAAGATTTTTAAAAATTAAAACTCGTCAATTTGTTGCTGTTACTGTTAGTGTTACTATTTGTCAAATGAATGAATAATAAAAAGAAAATAAATACATGATTGAAATGTAATGATCATGTACTTTATTATTGTGAATAACACCACGTTAATCAAGGAACATAATTTGCATGATTAAAAACTGACAACCTTTCCTTTTTTATTTATTTATATTTAATTAAAACAATATATAAATGTAGTGGGCGCATTTGACTCCCAAACCTAGGATGGGCTGATCGGGCCTTACTGACTTCCATAGGCTGGTAAGTGGGCTGGTCTAGCAGCTTAGTGAAAAGGGCATATAAATGGAAGTTTTATCTTCTCCCGGTAAAGGAACCAGACCTTGAATCCAAAAACTATCATATTATATTTCAAATCTTTTAGAGGAAAACAGAAGAAAGAAGAAATATTTGTACTCCTTAAAATGTTACCAAGAAAAGTGCTTATCCATTCAAGCATTTGAAATGGGTCTGAATCCATTTCATGGTGTTCTATACGTTCACACCATGCTTTTTTCTTTTTTTTTGCTTATTTATATGGATTAAAGTTTTCCAAACAGAGAGTTTTATTGTTGATCTAGTAGTCAAACCATGTTCATGGGAAGCTAGCTGCCCAATGTAACTAAGACTGCGTTGTTCTTCTTAGAGCAAACCTAGGCAATCGCAAAAACGAGAGAATTAATACACATTGCAATTAATCAATGATTAATAACAAGAGAAAGCAATTAATAGAGGAAAAGAAAAGGCACATATATCTATTAAAATAAATCCAGCGTTTGTTGTACAATTTTTGGGTATTACATATTCAAAAGATCAACCAATGAAAAAAACGTGTTCATGACTTAAGTTAACTTGATTTTTATTTTGTAGGAATTGTTTTTTTGTTTGAAAAGAAAATAATTCTATTGATTCAACTAGCAATATATTCTATAGAAACATATAATCAAATTTGTTTAAAATTCTAAAGGATGACCCAATATCTAAGTTAATAGCATTTAACAATCTGCCAGCCTACACATTTAATAATTCTATATGACTAGAACATATGATTCAAGTTTTGCAAAGATACCGACGACCATGATTTGACTTGATGTTTTACTGAATTTGTTTTACCGCTTTGAATAACTTATACACCAGAAAGCGTCGCAACAAGACGACAAAAACCAAACCGTCGTACTAAGAGGACACAAATCACACGTCGAACAAGACGACGACAAAAATACGCCGCACAAGACGACGATAAAAATACGAAAAAATAAAGTAAAATCTAGATTTTTGTAGAAGAACCATTTTATTGAAAGAAAATTGTGAGAAAGCGATGTAGAGGAGTGATTTGTGGCTAAGAATGGTAAAAATCAAATTCGCTGCTTAAAAAAAGGGCTAGAAAGAATAAAATGAGAAAAAGAAAGAGGCTAAGTTAGGCTTTATTGTAAAGACTTAATTGTTTAAAATTCACATCAAGAGGAAAATAATGTACAAGATATTAATTGTTGCATGTTATTTATTTTTATTCATTGCTATGGTTTTCTTTTAATTTTTTAGGAAATAAGAGACTCTCATTAGTTGTAGCTTCATATAAGAGCAATGAATATTGAAATATTTAAAAAGCATGAATTAGTAATTGAAGCAGCAACAGATCACACATTTGCATGATGTTGCCCCCACCAATAAAGCAGCTGCATGAAGGCTAAACAAACCATCTCCTAAACAGCTTTCAGTTTTCCAAGTTGAGTTAGAATACCCAACTCAAACTTATTGTTGTAATACAAAATTTCACGATTTATTACCAATTTTTGATCAATCATTAGTGGATTTCTTCGTTTCTCAAAATTGTTTACTTTCTTGTGGCCTTGTGGGCTACTAATTTTGATCGTAGAATAGATTTTATTGGAATTAGCTCGTTTGGCCGTGATGCTCACAGCACCTAAACTTACATATTCTTAAAATTAATAATCCTTAGATAGAGAGTTAAAATATATAAAATTAGTTTATAGGATTCAACCCTAGAGTTTTGCAGTTTGGCTTGTTTGAAGGCTCTTTGGCTGTTAACGTATTAATGGCGCTTCCTTTGAGATTGAAAATTAAAGGAAACTATATGCTCAAAATATTGAATACATTAACATTTTTTAACACCAAAATTATGTGAAAAGGAAAATTATTTTAATGTTAATGTGTACCATCATTAAACAAGAACCCATTATAGGTCACCATTGGTGTATGTTTAGTTTTCTCCTATCAAAGAGTTATATATACTAGTTAGAACAAGTTACTACGTTAAAAAAGAAAAAAACTGAGAAATATCTACAAACCACTTTAGCTTTAAATATAAGAGTGTTTTGGGTTTTTATTTTTTTTTATTTTTTATTTTTTATTTTTTATTTATTTATTTTTTGTTGTAGTTGAACTCGAAGGGACATTAGTTTTGGAAAATGAAGGGAGTGTATCTCGTGATTTGAGGGTAGCTTAACGCCGTGTTTTGTTACTTGGAAAATTTTGAAGAAAATATGGAGGAAAGAAGAAAAAAGAAATGTAAGAAAAAAAAGATATAGATAGCTGATAGAAATAGAAGTTCCACATCGATTAGACACGATCCGGATTGAAATGAGTATATATATATGTAAAGAAACCTTAATCCCTTTATAAGGTCTTTTTAGTGGGAGATGAAAGGCTCCGTAAAATATCAACATAGTATCGAGTCGGCCAAGTGTCTCGTGAAGAAAACACAAGGCCAAGATGATCTTCTAGCAATATGATTAAACATGCAACCGTATCTAAAATTCATGATAATAATTACTCTATAGATTTGCATCCGTCAACTAGACTTCTAGGATCAGCCACCAACCAAGAATCTACACCGCCGATCTACAAAGAATAAAGACGCAACCAACGATCTACACTGGCCCAATCTACGACGCGAACTGCACCGTCCGATCTTCCAGATCTATCCGTGGGTGGTAGGATGGGTGTGCTACCAATGAATCGACGTAGAACTCGAACCTAGAACTGAGAAAACCAAAGAATAGAAAATTTTTCTTTTCTCTTGTTCCGCATTCTCAAAAAATGTATGAAAAAAAAACTCAAAGAGAAAACCTTAAAACCCATTACATCAAGGAATAACTGTTCATATAATAAATTATATTATTATAATAACTGCTCATATAATAAATGGTAATATTACAAAAACCGTTCATATAATAATTATATTTATTATAAATTTATAATTTATACATATATTTGAGAATACTAAGTGGGACCCAAGAGCACATAATTGCTAACAATCTCACTTGCCTGAAGTACAAACTCGAGCATAAGCCCAAAACCATGTAACTCAACTTCTTGTGTTCTATGGGCCCATTACTCGATATGAGCTCCACTTTCCCCGAGCTAGCCCGGGGATCCAACGCTATTATTAATTAAGGCTCCTGCAATTGAAAAGCAATTATCTAATCCGTGCTACCCCACTAAAGGCCCAGAGTCAACTCCAAAATTAATAATATTGATATATATATTAATTTCCTCCATTGTAAAAATATCGATAATTAATTGATTATATTTTCACATCAATTAATTATTTTAATCTCTTGATTTTACCGCTCTAATGGATCAAATGCACTGCCGTTGACTTCATTACATCCAAGTACCGTAAACATATCAAGAGGATATTTCATACAATTTCCATTTGTTTTTTATTTCATAAATACCGGTAATTAAACAACGTTTCCCAAATCATCTAGGTATTGGCCACAAAATAGGTTCACTGCTGATAATTCAAAGACCGATAATTATTCAATTACCTATTTAAAATAAAACTCAGGATCGAGAGAAAATAATAATCAAATATCACTTGAGATTTAATTTTCACGTAAATTTAACTTTAATCAAATCTTTCTTGATCCTATCAATGCAAACATAATCCGCACTAATATTTTTTAGTAATAACCAAGATGCATTATTTCATAAAATATCGCAGCTTCAAATAAAGCGCCCAACTTTATTCAATAATCAGATCTTATTCATTAATTATGAGAACTTATGATCATGTCTTCCATGGACGTGATCCATATGACCATATAACGTATAATTAATCTGGACTCAATACTAAAAATACTACAGGTACAAGGTGAAATTAATACCTCATTGAAATTTTATTAACACAGAAAAATACAATAATTTTATTTGTCTTGCTACAAAGCTCAAATAAAAAACTCCCACTTGGGGTCCTAAAATAAGTCTCGTAATCTCCTAACACCCATGTGACCCATGTCTTTCAAAACTCACTGTGCAGAGCCTTTGTGAATGGGTCCGCTAGGTTTTCCTCGACGCTATTTTGCAACCACCGTGTCTCCTCGCTCAATGATGTCTCTGATCAAGTGGTACTTCCTCCCAATGCTTTGTTTTGTGATACCTCGTTCTTTTGACTGTATACGCCCCACCGTTGTCACGCAGCGGTAATGGGCCGACCGCACCGGGTATCACCAAGATCCATAATGAACTTCTTCACCACAAATTTCCTTACCGCTCTCGTAAGGCGAATATTCGCCTTTCCGTGGTGGAATCTGCTACACACGTCCGTTTAATACTCCTCCAATGCATACCCACCATATAGTGTAAAACACATAACCAGAGGTAGATTTCCTCGAGTCAATATCCTCGAAGTTCGAGTCTCAGGAAACCAATGGTTTCTTAAACTCCCAATCGGAATATACTAGCATATAATCTCTCGTTCTCCTTAGATACTTAAGTATATGCTTTACGTAACTAATGTTCTTCACCGGATCGATTGATACCCGGGCCATAACCGAACTCCCATCGATAAATGTATATCCGCCCGGGTACATAACATGGCATACATGAGACTACCTACGCCCGAGGCAGAAGGTATCCTACTCATACGTTCTTTCTGCTCAGGAGCTTGGTGATTGCTCTTAGAAAGATGAATTCCATGTCTAAAGGGTAAGGATCCCTTTTGAATTTTCCATGTTAAACCCGACAAGAATTTTATCAATATAAGAGTCAGATATGCCAACAACTTATTCTTCCTGCCTCGTATAAGCTCGATTCCAAGAATATAGTTGGCTTCTCCCAAGTCTTTCATATCAAACTGTTTATGCAACCAATCTTTTACACCTGACAACACTTGTTTGTCGTTTCCGATTAACAATATGTCATCTACGTAAAGGACTAGAAAAACTACCTTCATTGATTCTTTGTAAACACAAGGTTCATCGTGGCTTTTCTTCAAACCAAAAGAAGTAATGGCCCGATCAAACTCGATGTTCCATGATCTGATGTGTTTCGCTTAAGTCCATAAATGGACCTTGCAACTTGCATACCATGCTCGCTTTAGCTTTGAACCTTTTCCGGTTGTCGTACGTAGATGTCCTCATTTAAATTGCCATTTAAAAAGGTCAAGCTGACATCCATCCGCCAAACTGTGAATCGAGACTAGCAAAATACTACAGCCAAAAGAATCCTGACAGATTTGCCATTGGCCACGCTTAAAAGGTTTCTTCATAATCTATCCTCTCTTGTGTATAGCCTTTGCCACTAATCTAGCTTCAAGGTTTCCACCTTCCCATCCGATCCTCTTTCTCTTGTAACCACTTACACCCTATTGGTTTTACCCTTTCAGCGCCTCTACAAGAGACTGCATCGAATTGGAATACATAGATTCCATTTCACTGGCCCATGGCTTTTTGCTACCCCGTACATCCACATCTTCCAAAGGTTTTTCAGAATTGATGATCCATCTTCACCGGCCAATAGCAATAACTTGCAAGACTCGCCTAGCAAGACATATCTCGCAGCTTCCGCCCCACTCCCATCACTCACGACGAAGCTCCACCGGTCGTGGTTCATCGCTCAGCCCGTAAAGGTACTCAGTTCCTCTTGTACCCGGCTCTTCCGCCTGCCCCACATGTATTTGATCTGCTCCACCTGTTCCACTGCGGTCGTTCACCTTCTCGCACATTTTCCCCTTTGAACATGCATAGGAATCGCTGGTATTAGAGGCCAAGACACCGGGTGGTTCGGGCTTGCTCTGAGCCGAAATAAGCTCCTCAAGAATTATTTTACTATTCTATTGAAATCGCTTATATAGTCTTCCTCCAAAAAGTCGCGTGAGTACTCACAATAACCTTTTTATCCGAAGGACTATAAAATAGTCCACCTCTCGCTCCTTGTGGTAGCCAACAAACATGCAAACCTCTCAGACAGCGATTCCAACTTATTCGATCCTTTCTTAAGACATATGAGCACCCCATATTCTGATATGGCTTAAACTAGGGTTGCGCCTTTCCACACCCTCTGGGTGTCTTAGGAACCGCTTTAGAAGGAACTAAATTTAAGATACATTGCGCTTCTATGGCATATCCTCAAAACGATATAGGTAGAGATGAATAACTAAGCACGAATTCCTCACCATATCCTCGAAGAGTTCTATTTCTCTTTCGCAACCCATTTTGTCGGGTGTTCCGTGTGCCGATAGTTGTGAAACCATCCCCGAGTCAAGTAAGACTTAAACTCTCCAGATAGGTATTCACCACCCTGTCAATCAAGCTCTTTGATATGGAGTCCTAATTGTTTTCCTCGCCTCAGCCTTATACTCGAAATTCTAGTGAAAGCTCTGCACTCACGCATTAGGTAAATATATATCCATATCTTCTGAGTAGTCATCCTAGTTGCGACAAAATACCACCCCCTCCTCCGGCTTGACATTTATCAATCGCATTGACACAAGATGCACCACCCCAATGGTTGTCAGCATCGATATCCTTCGCTTTAAAGGGCCTTTGGTCATTTTACCTTCCAAACAAGATTCACATACTGGTATAGGTTCAAAGTCTGTGGGAAGTTAAGATCCCACTTTACTAAACCATGAATCCTATTAGGATTAATATGACTTAATCAAGAATGCCAAAGGTAATGCTTCATTTGAAACTTTCCTTTTCTTGGCTAGGTGATCATGCTTATCAACAATTTCGTGAATTAAAACATCATAGACATAGACTTAATAATAAAGACCATCTATCAAATCACCTAAGACAAATAACTCAAGTTGAACTTATTGTAATAAAGGAATTTAATTCACCGCAAACCTTGTTCAAATAAATAAACAATGTAAATTAAATCTTTAAAATCCTAAGACATATAAAACAATTACTAAACATAAAGTCCTATCATTATTGAAAATAATTCTACTTGTCCTAATGCTTTAATGAGACATGTTCTCCATTTCCAAGCCTCAAAAACCTCTCGTTCCTCGCCCAACCAAGCTTTAGCCTGTCTCGAATCCACCTAAAGAGTACATATGGTTAGTGGCTCCTGAATCAATGATCCATTTATCATTATAATTTCCACTAAACAAGCTTCAACCACATTTAAATTAATACCTACCTTGCTGCAACTGAGGGCAATTTCGCTTCCAAACACTTTCCGTCCAAGACTAAGCACTTCGGGCTTTCTACTTCATAGCGGTGGTTTTGGTAATCGGTACCGACCCTTTCCGGCTGCTTCCTCATTCTTTTTCCCACCCTTAGGTTTCTCGGGGCTTGAAAGTAGAACCTCGCCATATGAACACCGCCTGACTTTCCAAAGCCCTTTCTAAGACTTTCAAGTTCATGCATCAACTCGTAGGAGCTAGGATCCATCTTGTTCAGTATTATAATTAACTTTAAACTCGAGTAAACGATCGTAGGGATTCAAATATGAAATCAATTGGGACCTTGCTCCATCTTCTGTCCCCAACACTCAGCTTGATCGAGATGTGACATCATTTTCGTGACAATGATCCCTCACATTTCCCCTGGCCATTCAGTGTTCATTATAGTCTCTAACCGCAAATACTTTAAAGAACTTAAGATTGTGCAAATATCTATCGAGAGTCCGGATCATTTCTCGCCTCCAATTTCGAGATGAGATATCCGTCCTTTCAAATGACTAAGAACACTGCAAGAATATAGCAATAACTGATATATTTGCCTGGTCCCAGCTATAGTCTTTTCTCGACTCGGGTCGATGCATTCACGGCTCATCGTCACTTTGGTGCTAGGACAAACTTCGCTTTCAAAATCCGCAATGTCGTACGTGCTGGTTTTTCCATTCACTATAATTATTTCCATCCATAGCTTTTGACTCAAAATCATTGCAAGTGGGTTAATGATGCCATTTTTCTAAAAAAATACACACTAGTATTAAAACGTAATATCTACAATAAATATAATCTTAAAATTTAGTTAATCCCAAAACTATTTTCGTTTATTGTAAACAATTATTCGTTTCCACATAAACACTTTTACGTCAAGGTATTTCTTATAACAAACTAGTTCTGATCATGAATGATTAGTATCCTACTAGTTGGTTCCCAGAAAGATGGGAGTCATGCGACTACTTAACCCACCTCTGTATTGCTAACTTCTAGGATAATACATAATCATTTCACTCTAATTGTTTCAAAACTGGGCACTTAATAAAATATCATAGCCTCGTTGGGAGGGTAATAATTAAATTAAGTTTGAATGTTTTTAACCATTGTTTTAATTTCAAAATTATCTTTAATATCCAAGATTGCCGACGTCAGGGCCGATCAATCTTATTAAAATTTTGAAACTTAATCGAGGTCTAACTAATAAAATCCAAATCCATGTTTATCCGCTGGGGCATCACATGTGATCATTTTATTATTGCACTAATAATAATGGAGCCCTTAGGTTTAAAAATTAATTAAATTAATTAAAACCTTCACCATTCAATATTTTAAATAATAGGGACTTTTCTAAAAATTATTTCAAAAAATAAAATAATTTTTCCATAATAATTATTAAACTAGATAATAGAATCATATTATGCACATGTAATTATCATTGATGCAAATTTATATGGCACCACCTATTCTATATGGCATGTTATCACATAAAAACATGTTATAAGCATATAATTTAAACCATTCACAAAAGCATTAATTAAATAACCTCCTCAATCCATGGTTTTCCTAAAAATTAAAATCGGGCCTATTACAAAATATCCTATGTTCTTTTGGGGCCCAATTATTTTAGTTTACAAAGGCATAAAGGCCCAAAACTAAATAAATTTAAAACCCTAAAACCCTAACATGTTCTAATTGAAGGGTAGTAGGTCCGCCGTCCACCAAATCAAAAACCGGCCCAGGGAAGAACCACCATCGCACGACCAGACTGTACCACGCAAGAGCTGCCAAAACGACTTCCGCACGCCTCACGCGCCCAAAGACTATCGAGCCGACCACGCGCGGTAAACTTCCGCACCGGCTGTAGGCGCGTGACGACGCTTTCTGGCAATCACGATCCCGTCCGACGCTCCTCCTCCCCTAACGCTTCACCTGGTCACGCTCGAGATGGTGTCCAGATTCCTCCGCTTCCAAATAATGAAGGGTGCATGATTAAGGTGATTTGAAATTTAAAATTACAACTATTTTAATTAAAAAAATGTAACACAAATAAACTGTGAAGGAAACCCGATCTTATGACCACCTCCTCAAGTTATAAACCCAAAAAAATTAATACAATCAAAATCTGTCAAGGATCTAGGCAAACCATTAAAATAATACATCCATTCATGAACAAAATCATAAAATTAACAGATCTAATCATGCGATCTAACAACAAATAGAACCTAGGTGCCATATACTAAATCAACATCAAAATTACATGCATTATCGAATACCTAGATACACATATCTAATCATGCATGCTCGATACCAATTGAAGGAAAACACACAATGAAGCACGATCTAGCAATATGATTAAACATGCAATCAGATCTAAAATTCAATATTAAATAAAATTACCGGCGTAGATTTGCGTATCCGTTTCAACTAGGACTTCTAGACGCCACCAACCAAAGAATCTACAATCGGCCGTATCTACAAAGAATAAAGACGCAACCAACGACATCTACAATCGTCTAATCTACGACGCTATCTGCATCATCCGATCTTCCGCATCTATCCTCAGGGGTGGTATGGATGTGTGTAAGCACAATGAATCCACGAACTCGAATCTTAGAACACTCTAGAGAAAAAACCAAAGAATAGAAAAATTCTTTCTTTTCTATTGTTCTGTATTCTCAAAAAATGTATGAAAAAAAAAAACTCAAAGAGAAAACCTTAAAACCCATTACATCGCTGGTCAACTGCTCATATAATAAATTATATTTATTATAAATAACCGCTCATAATAACAGGAATATTATAAAACCGTTCATATAATAAATTATATTTATTATAAATTTATAATTTATACATATATTCGAGAATACTAAGGGACCCAAGAGCACATAATTGCTAATATCTGATCACAAATAAAGAGGCTCCACACTTATCATAATCAAGTAAGGACCTGAAAAAAATCCAAATATCCGGTGAGGGGGAGGTTGAAGTCCCCCATAAGGTGAATTTAGAACCTATCTAGTAGTGATTTTAGAAAGTGGTTTTAGCTTCAAATTATTTTTATAAACGATAGGTATTATTCGATAAACTTTAGGAAACACTTTATTTAAAAAATCATTTTTAGTATTATAAAAGATTACTGCTAATATTATAAGATGACTTTGCTATTTTTTGAAAAGCACTTTATATTTGATTCATTTTAATTAAAACACTTTTTGAAACACTCATTATTTGGAGCAAATAATATTTAAACTAAAAAAGTTGTTATGCTCATTGTAAAATTAATAAAAAAATGCTACAATGAACATATACATATTAATTCAAAACATGCAAATAAGAATTAGTAGCTCACGGACTCATAAGTTTTTTTTCACTATTTTCTAGCATAAGTGACATAAACTGATGCATGAACAAAATTGTGTGGTAAAGCATATGGATGAATTTCCAAAACATGCACGATGAAGATGTGGCAAAATTGTTCTTTTTTATCGCTTTTTAAAGCAACAAGGGCAAGCATATAGAAGTATATGCATCAATCAACTTGTTCTTTTTATTTCATATACCACAAAGTACCGTAGTTCATCGTGGTACATAATGTGAATGGTGAAAAAAGATCAATGTATGAATCACATACAAGCAATTTGCATTTATTACATTTTCTTGATTTATTCTTATAAATTAAAACAAAAACAATATGGCCTTGGGTTTTGCGGCCTAACTATCATCGATTTGAGTCATTTCAAAGTCATTGGAGATTTACCCCCATTGTTACCTTTGGGTTCCATAGGATTAGTCGGCATGCGAATGTGCTCTAGCGGGAAGGAGGCGTAGGGCAAGGTGGGCCAAGTTCGGGGATGTAGGTGCATGAGCTGGATCTTATGAATTCTAGTCATCATAGAATTTTAAAATGTACAGGTTTTATGCCAAGTCATTATATTAGTGTTATTAACCTAGATACTATATCATTCTTTAGTGTTTTTAGCGAATTTAATTTTTTGTCTCAATCACATGTATTTAGTTTGAATAAATAAAATTTCTATTTTAAAAAAAAAGTGCTAATAAGAGTTATGATTAATACTTGCTAGAATCATCAGTGCACCAGAATATTTTATGGCTGTACTATATAGTTATTAGTGTCCCATTATTTATTTCACAAAATTATGCAATATTTCATAAGCTAACTTATTTATATTATCGCTTATAAATGAATCATTTCAAAATTGTTAGCATCAATTTGAGGCAAAGTTAAGTATTTCAATGCATCTTAAATAAATTACTTTAATTTTAAAATTATCTTTTGAAGATTTTTTTTTAAAATTAAAACTTATATATACTGACATTATTTGTTCAATAAATGAGTTCAATAAATATAACTAGAATGAGATTGTCTCTTCAACATACAAAGTACGTGCAATTGGGTATTTCATTAATTATCATAGTTCGAAAATATTTTTGAACTTCCATTTATAAATATTTACTAAAATAAGAGGCATAAGATTACGTATTGTCTCGAATTCGACGGTAAATTCGACGTGGTAAATTTGGGGATTTCGCGAGACACCTAACGGTGAAATCCGCTTTCACATCCAAGATCTAGAAAAAATTCCTGATTTTTAATTAAAATTATTTTGCCATTTTTTTCGAAAATTGGAATTTTCTGGGTCTTATATTCTCCTCTTAAAAGGAATTTCATTCCAAATTCGACAATCATAATCACCATGCATATGCAACGTGCACCATACCATGCATGTAAACTCTAATTTAAAGACAACGACCAAACCACACCTTCATCCCTAAACAAGAAGGGATAGGTGGCCCGCATCGTGTCCTCCGCGCTCCCACGTCGACCCTCCACTCCATACCGACATACAGCACCTCACTAGCCCCTCACAAATTTTTGCGCTGCAAACCTAATCACCGCTATCCAAAATGCACACTAGTCCCTCGTCGAAGGTCCCATTAATGTCAACCTCAATTTGTCCCCAATCCACCATATGAGCTGGATCTGGAGTATACTTCCGGAGCATGGAGACGTGAAATACCATGGACACAACACGCCGAAGCAGAAAGCCAACCTAAGATGCTACAAAGGCCTACCCTCTCGAAAGTGTCTCAAAGGGCCCACAAACCCCGGCAATAACTTCCTCGCTTACCGAACCTGACCACTCCTCTCTTAGGCATCACCTTCAAGAAGACGTGATCCCAAACTAACCTAAGGGTCGACGCTGCTACACGCGATACTCTTCTCGCGCTCCGAGCCGTGAGAAGACGCTGTCCTATCAAGCTCACCTTCTCTGAGGTGTCTCTAATCATATCAGGACCATTGATGGAGCTCTCTCCCACCTCGGTCCAACATAATCCAAGACCACGGCCTCCCATATAATGCCTTCATACCTGTCATCCGTATACTCACCCGATAACCGTTGTCAGAAAGCACCCACTCATGGGCAAGTGCTCTTCCCAGCTACCCTTATGATCCAAGACGCATGCTCGCAGCATGTCCTCTAACACCTATATAGTCCTCTCTGACTGACCATCTGTCTGTGGGTGGAAAGATGTAATCATGATCAGCCGTGTGCCCATAGCCTTTTGGAAACTCTTCCAAAAGTGCGCCGTAAACCTCGGGTCCCTATCCAACACTATTGATACTGGTACTCCATGTAGCCGGACTATCTCTCGAATATACAACCGACATAATTTCTCCAATGTGAAGGTCATCCACACGACTAGAAAATGTGCCGACTTCACGGTCCACTATCACCCATACAACATCATGTCTCCGCTGCATCCGTGGGCGCGTGGGTCACAAAATCCATCGTGACGTGCTCCCACTTCCGGTCAAGTAGCCCCACCGGCTTCCGGGTGCTCAACTTTAACCCGCTGACATGTGAGACATCAAGCCGCACAAAGTCCCCACGCTTCATCCCGGGCCTCCAAAGAGTACCGGCGACGAAGATCCCGGTACATCCAGGCACTGATGCACAACAAATCGAGTAAAGGAAACTCCCCGAGAATCTCCTCTCAACCCCACAACCGAGGAACCACTACTCCCGTCCCTATACCGAAGACTCCGCGATCTATGTGGAATGGTCCAACCTCGCCACCGCACTACCGTACCCGGCCCCCGATGGACACTCATCTCCGCGTCCCGCCTCGACTCAATCACTCAAGCCAACAAAGACGGCAGTACTCCACTAAACTCCCCAACGCACTCGAGCCTCGGGGCCACTATATTGCGTACCCCAAATTGTCCCACGCCTCGAGCATCCCACTCCCGGAGCTATATCAACCAATGCCCCGTGACTCGACCAGCACGCCCACCACATTTCCGCTCTTACCAGGTGGTAATGCAAAGTGAAGTCATAATCCTTCTAGAACTCCATCCATCCGCTGCTTGCATCATGTCAGGTCCCGCCGCTGCGTGAAGATATACTTTAGACTTTTATGGTCTTAGTACACCTCGAACTGCTCGCCAAATAAATAGTGGCGTCAAATCTTCAAGGCGAAGACTACGACCACCAACTCCATGTCGTGTGTGAGGAAATTTTGCCTACGATTCTTCAACCGACAGAACCATGTTACTACTCTCCCTGACCGCATCAAAACACATCCTGGGCCCTACGATCGAGGCATCACAATACACTGCACCCTCGTCCCGGGTCCGGACTATCAAGATGTGAGCCGCTGTCCCATATTTAACTCCTCGGAATGCCTCCTCACACGGCCATCCCAATCAAACTTTACCTCCTCCTCGCTCAACCTCGTCATAGGTGTCGCGACCTGAGAAATCAATGAATCTCTCCCCGTAATACCCAGCCAATCCCAAGAAACTACGATTCAAGACCCGACTTCCTACTCTCCAACTCATCACGCGCCTCAACCTTCTCTGGTCCACCTGACACGCCCTGGAGTCGACACCATCGCGGTCCCAAAATCTCACCCGCAGTTTCAAAACTCGCACTTATCGAACTTGGTATACAATTCTGATGGTCTCAACAAACCGTACAATCCTCAGATGATACTCATGCTCCCACTCTGATTGGGAGTAGATCAAATGTCATCCACAAAGACTACGACGAACTCGATCTGGGATAGGTCGAATACCTTATGATGAGGTCCATGAATGTCGCCGGCACATTCGGCTAATCCAGTGGTACACTGTGAAATCAAAGTGCCCATAACGCCATTCCCAATGCCGTCTTGTGTGGATATCTGGCTTCCCTAACCTCAATCGATGGTAACCAATGCGAAGGCTCCATCTGGCGCACTCGTGCCTCAACTCGATCAACAAATGATCAATCCCCAAGAACGGGTACCAATTTTAATCAGAACCTTGTTCAACCGTCTGCAATCACGCACACGGGCGGTTTTTGTCCTTTTCTTCGCAAATAGAACCTGAGCTACCCATGGTGAAGTGCCTTGCCTAATGAACCCTCATTCAAAGAGCTCCCGTAGCCGGACTCGAGTTCCCGCAACTCAATCAGGTCATCCTATGAGTCATAGAGACGGGCGGTACCAGGTACCAATACTGAAGTCTAACACCCTATGGAGGCAACCCAGAGGCTCATCCCGAAAAACATCCACATACTCGCAAACTACTCGAGGTGTGATCTAAGTCCGGGTCTCTCCTGCCCTCTGCGCAAGGCTCGTTTAGCCAACCCGCCACCACATCCTGACACTGGATCAGAGACCGTCCGGGGCAACATGTCATGCTTGTCCCCTTAAATACAACACTGAGTACCATCCCCGCGTGTAAAGCAGAACCTCCTACGCTCACAATCGATAACGACCCTATAAGCCGTCAACCAATCCATCCCCAGGATGACGTCAAACTCTGACATGTTCATGATCCTCAGGTCCACTGTGAGTAGAGTCCCCGAGATTTCCAACTCGCAACCTCAACATATCATCCCTATTCTCGCCCTAATCCTTAGGGGAGAACTCACATACAAAGGCTCCTCCAAAGTCTCAACCTCTAAACCCAACTCTATCACAACTGATGCGCAAAGACCAATGAATGCGAAGCACTGCACTAAATAACACTCTTGCCCATGGGGCGTAGATAAAAACGCATTCTCAGAGAATCGTTGATCCACACTACCAAGGCAGGATGGTGTTGACACGCCTCGAACCCCCTGACGCCCGCAGGGCCTTCATCCTTGCCTCTACCCATACCCGGGCCTCTCCGGGCCCGCTTCAGAATCCCGGAGGTGCCCGCGGAAGCCCCTCAAACTCGAAACTAGCTCCTCTTACCTATACCGGCCGTGGAGGAAAGCACAGATCCTCTTCTCGTCTGACCGACTGGATCGTACCGTCCCAAAACCCCGATTCCCGCTCTGGGCAATCCCTCCTCATATGTCCGGTTGTCGGGCAATGGTAACACACCACCGGGCCTGTACTCGATCGGCACTGATCCGTCCCCGTCTCTAAGACACGGTCCTAGGAACCCTCGTGAACTTAGAAGCCCTCCGGGCTTCTTTTCTCCTGGGAAGAAGACCGACTCTCCTTCCTTTTTCTACTAACACTCGCATCCCGAGTGCTCCGAGCATTCTCTATCTCTCTCTCTATGGTCAGGGATGTCCCAACCATGGAGTCCATATCCTGTAGGCGAAGTCCTACATTCCTAAATTCGAATGGACAACTCATCCATTCTCAAATCTTCCTAACTCGCCATGTCGCGGCCACGCATCATCAAAGAAACGGGCTACCCGTGTAATCTAGCCACATAACCCATCACATCATCCCCTCGCTTCACCTAGGAACTCCCGAGCCTTCACGCCTCGCAAAGATCCGGTAACACTTACCCATGAACACTCCTGGGAACTCGCCTGTCATCACTTGTGGTCTCTAGAGGTCTTCGCCCCAGCTCAACCATACTGGGTCTCACCCCAACCGAACGCAGCCTGGGCTTCATCTCGGGTAATGCCGAAAATTCCATACCTCTAACACCTTCTAAACCTCGCACGAACCAATGGTCTGCCACCACTGATTCCCGGTGAATGCTCCGGAGGATGATGCGCCCTAAACCTCCGGAGGTTACCTTCTGACCTCCCCGACTACCCGTCATACCTCGCCCCAGGTGATAGCAAACATCACACCTAATACCTCAACAGTACCGATCAACACCGTGGTGCTGCATCAATAATTCATGGACTTCTATCGTCGTCAGTTCGACCAGCCATCCACACAAGCCTCTCTTTCAAATGGCGCGACTTCAATGTAGTAACTTAAGGCATACAATGTTTCGAGACACTATTCATACACAGATACAGTTCATACATAATGTTCATGCAAGACAACTAATTCCTTATATCAAATCATAAACAACATCAAAAATTTTATTTTTGAAATTCTCATTTTTAAAAATTTAATCCCATTTTATTTGATTTTATTAAAAAATTCAAATATTTTGTGAATAGTGTTCATGAACAAGGACTTAAACAAAGGTAATTTAGTCAAAATGTCATACCAAGTGCACAAATTTCGTCGCCTCATACGTTTAGGGTGCGCCCCAGCTCGCGAGCGCACAAGCCTAGTGGCGCCAGGTCGTGGCGCCCGCTGGCCAAGTGCTGCCCATAGCCGACCGTGTCAGCAGCTTAGCGACCGTAAACGCGGCTCCGTCACGCATGCACTGGCCGTAAAGCATGGCCCCGCGCCGCGACACAATCCTCATCACATGCAGCCTTCTGGTCACGATACAATTTTGTATCTCGACCAAGCCTAGCGGCCTTGCCTCCGCTTCTTGTCACGACACAGATCGGTGATTTGATACGCCCGCCTTGCCTAGCCCTCTCTCTCAATCACGATACACTTGGTGTATTGCGACACAACAACCTCAAATTCCAATTAAGTCGCTTCATTCACGATACAAAACTCAGACACTGCGGACACTGCCTCCCCAAGCCAATCCAGCCTTCCTATTGCAATACACTGACCCACCGCACACCCAAATACTATGTCATGATACAATTACCCATTGTATCAGGACACGCCGCAAAGAGCCCAAACACCGCCACCCTTTTCTTTTTTTTTTTTTTTTTCGTTTTTCACACATTTTTTTTTCATTTCTTTCCAGCTATTGGAAAATACCCAAAAACATATATATGCACTTTTTTTTTCATTTTCTAGAACTCAAATAAATTTATAAAATTTATTATCTTTATCTTCTTCCTTCATTTTTACCTACTCGTAGGAACAAAAAAAAAAAAAAAAATTTCTCTCCTCATTTTTTTTTCATTTAATTTAGATCGGTTCAAAAATTTTGAACACGAAGGTTTTAATTTCCTTGACCCTGTTCACATTTTTCCTATGCTATCCACCAAGCATATAAGCACACAATTCATAACAATCAACATGCTATACACACCATTCATCAAACAATCACATGATCACACATAAACATGCATGCGTTGTTCTAACTCGTCTCAGATTGTCTAGGTATTCCTACTACCTAACCCAACATCAAGCCACGCCTAAGTGGCGATGTCCTACACCTCACGACCTGCGGCCTTAAGCCTAAGTCCCCTCAAGCCCCCTAGGTATTCAGATATCAGCTCCATGCCTGTCGTGATGCCCCAAAACCTCGGGGTCCGACAACCCGTCAACCCGTGAAATACTTCATGAAGGCCTGCAACCCACACTACTCACTTAGAACAGCAGAGTCTCCTCAGATCAAGCTCTACCCAAAGTACATAACCTGTCCCAACCATACACAATGACCACACAAGGTCCAAACGCGAGTAAAATAACGGCCACTTGGGCCCCTACATCAATACTCACAAAATATATACCAAATGTATATCTCACATGGTTCAAGAGTTAACACAATACTCTCCATACAAACATATATTAAAATCTAAAATTCTAATACATGTCATACATAATAACTATCAAAGCCACAATCCGGCTTTCTTCTAAATCGGCCTCTAAGATGAGCCGTCTCCTCGAACGCTCCCCCGTATCCGAAATATTCTCGAGAGGTGAGCTATCACCCAAAGAAGGGAATCACCCTAAATGGGTTAGTCCCCACCTAAGTGCATGCAATGATCCAATGAACACACATTCAAGTAAATTGATCCTACTTGGAATGTCTAAAACGACTAACCCATGTCCCGAGTCCTCACCGACTCCCTCACACTTGCCTAAGTCATGCATGAGAAAATATCATTTTCAAAACAAAACTTGTTGTTCTTGAAAATACACTACCGAGCTTCGGTAAAAATATGGGACTACCCTCCGAGGCGAATGTGTTGGAGAACCTTCCAAAACAATACATGGGCTCCTCCGACGTGTAATTGTGGGACCATCTCCCAACACCATTCCAAAATCATCCCGTGAAATTCCTTCGCAACCATTTTCGCTTTTAAAATTCATGTCATGCACACCTAATTTCTAGGTTACCCCGGTGCATATGAAATGCATTATGCCATTTCAACACAATTTATATAACACATGCAAATATATTATCATGCATATATTTACATAATTTAAATCACAACATGTTATATAAACTCTTAATACATTACGCCAAAAATTAGCTCACATGGGCTAATTAACAAACACGAGCAATTTGATTTGAATTACTCAACCAAACACATTTTCTCACAAAATATTTTGTGAACAGTAAAATCCTCGGATTACTGTTCATGGCCAATCATCCAACATCGGTTCCACCTTGTGAACCCGAAATCCATGGCCAATTCCCAAATTTCATACATCAAAAACATAATTTAATGCATAAATCATTAACACAAATAGCCCAAATACCCATACACTCGTCACGACCGCCCATACGAGCTCCAAAAATTTCCAACAATTCGGTCCTAAGTTTTGGGACCGATCAAACGGCCGTTAAAGGCCTAGAAACCAACTCAACCATCCACAAAGCACTTAAACAAAGTGTAACTTCAAGTAGGATAAAACCCCTACCTCACGGAGTTTTTCAAAGCTCCTTAAAATTGGTACCCACACGAAGCCCTCCCTGCGTAGAACCACTTTCCTTCTTAGCCTCGCTGGTACCCGATACTCGATGCCTCAAAAAACGTGCAAATTCCGACTGTCTCGAAATTAGACGAAATTCGACGTGGTAGCTAGATTTCGCGAGACGATTCCAACGGTGAAATCCATTTGGTCATCCAATATCTAGAAAATTTTCGGATTTTTACCGATATTACGATTTTGCCCTTTTTCTGAAAATTAGAATTTGGAAATTGTATGTTAATCGATATAATTGTCCAAATGATGTACGGGTGATATACTATTATAGAGTTGTTCATATAGCATCCATCATATATGTGACATGATATATAAATAGGCAATGGCATATCGCTTTTGCATTCAGGCATTGGGACATTGCATGAAATGGGTGTGTGCGCATGGTTTTAAATCATTTATCATTCTTGGTAAATAACTCCAACCCTACCTTCTATTTTATGTTCTTACATTTCAATTGTCACAACATAAATAAGAAACTTCCTGATCAAGAATCCTCATCAGAATAGAATCCTAGAAAGTTTCTAATTATAGTTTGATAGCTTAGAAGTTCTGATCTTCTAAGATTTGATCGTTACCCTCTTGCCAAATAGATCATAGGCCCATCACGACGGCTACTCGCTTTCCAAGTTCTTTAGCCTTTTAAGCTAGTAGATCACGCGCCTCACTACTCGCTTGCTTTCAAGTTCTGATATCTCATGTCTAGCATGTCCCTCGTAGCACAGATAGAATTTCCCCCTCAAGCTCTTTAAAGACAAAAACTCGGGATTTACTTCCACCTATTTCGAGACAAACTCGGTTGTACCGTGAAAGTGGGTCTTCCGCACCCAATATACCGGTGATGGAACCTCGACAAATACAAAGTCAGATGGGGCTTGCCGAGGTTTTCAACAAACCCCGCCATTGATTTTTGATACTTTTAAATTCCTCAAAGGGTTAAATCAACTACCATCGTAATTATTTTCTCTCGTTATTACTCATGGATGGGAGATTCAACAAGTTGATGATGGGCTAATGCTTTCCGAATCCGAGCATGATGAGACTGCTTTAATGGCTCAACCAAATTGTTTGAAGATCCCCTTCTACTTCCCATTTTGCTCAGAACTCAACAAGGCTTTATGGCCTCAAGCAAGCTCCTGTGAGTTTGGTTTGATCGCCTTAATCTCACTCTTAAGCATTATTAGAGTTTTCAAATCCTCTATTTCCGGTTCCTCACTATTTTTCGCTTCGTATCCATGGTCGCATGCTCTCACCCTCGTGTACTAGGATCGATATCTTGACTGGGCTGTGGGAGGATTCATCGCTATTCATACTCATTCAAGTCTCGACAAGTCCTTTGCCCTCAAAACTCTGGGGGATGTTCATTGCTTCTGTGATTTGAGGTACTATGACTAATTTCCCGCTCTTCACTTCAAGCAAACTAAATATGCTAACGATCTACTTACCCAACAAATATGCTCAGCTCTAAAGCCTGCTCTACTCCTAAGGAGTTTAGTTAATAAACTTCACAAGATGATAGCTCACCTTTCTCTCAACCTTCTTATATCGAAGTACTATGTGTCTTTCAAGATTCAATCATAAATTGTGCCTGATATTTCTTTCTCACAGAACAAACTTACTAATTCCTTGCATGCCCTACTACAACACACCGGTAGCCTCGTAAAGGAATTATTCATTATACAAAGGGACTCAGATTATGGCATT
The DNA here is from genome assembly GCA_016808115.1 of Tetrastigma voinierianum. Lineage (NCBI taxonomy): Eukaryota > Viridiplantae > Streptophyta > Magnoliopsida > Vitales > Vitaceae > Tetrastigma > Tetrastigma voinierianum. The sequence goes on along the minus strand of JAEQBH010009078.1, from coordinate 32,648 downwards.
TCTCTATTCATTACCCTGGGCCTTTAGTTCGAAGGCTTTTCGATAGTCAGATCAAGTAAACAAATCTTGATGATCGAAATCAATGAGTGGACTTTGTGTCTTCTTAGGACCAAATCTCATTAATTGAGTTCAAAGAAGCAAATGTAGTGGCCGCCAAAGTATAGAGTCTCGAATATAGCCCTTGCCGCAACCGAACTTGCTTGGGGTGCGTAATCTACTTATGTGAGCTTGAATTTCCCTTCCACCCACACCTCCGTTGCCAGGATAATGCTCGAGCCAAGCACTTGCTACAAATCCAAGATTTCATCCCGTAAAGAAGCATATTGAGTTAAGATATTCATTTCATTTAAATCGTAAACCGAACGTAAATCGAGGTCCCGTGATATCTCTTATGATCATCAACCAAATTGATTTGTTTACTAAGCCACTTTGAATGATTTTCCTATTTATGTCACAAGTTTTCTCTAGATCACCCTCAATCAGCTCGAGGGGGTATATTAACGAATGTGATGTCGATAAAGATTCGATAGACCTATACCTAAGCATCACATGATCAGATCTTCTCCAAAACTAACTAAGGAAGATCATACACTGAGAAGCATGTTATACACTCCTCGCTAACTAACACTGGTCATGAAGACTTATAAACAAGTCGCTTCTTCTCTTATGTAATGATCTACCGCTTGTATATATATGAAGTTCCTTCCCTCTTCAGAATTTCTCTGAATCCCTTCAGAATCTATATTTCTTACAAAGAATAAAATAGTCTTTCTGGGCCGTATGTTCTTACTACACTAAACTTTGGGAATACGTAAATATTAAATGGCCTAATATACGCACTACAGGTCGGACAATCCTAGCCCAATTACAATCTTCATCATCCCTTTGATTTCAGATTCATGCATGTAATGGCTAGGAAACTTCACTAAGTACATCAAATAACTTAATTAGTGACACCGATTTACTTTATGTATAAATTCCTTTACGCTCAATCAAGTAAATCGCATCAATCAAACTTGTTAATCAATCGCTTAAAACTTCCATTACTAAGATATATCGCTAATCGATCTTAGTTTATTACTTTACATGGCATCTAATCCAACCATTGAATTCCGCTTGACGTTTCGAACTTATAACTAAAGTCCATGAATGGTCGAGAAAAGACATGTACGCTTAATCATAAGGATCGTGATCTATATCGTCATACAATTACATCATGATTTTATGAAGAGCTTTGATCCATGCACAAATATAATTACATCCTTAAGAGCCATGGCACCATCTAGCATGTACGCATTCGTAAAGGCTAGCCTGCCGCGATTGGTGATGCAAAATGGTATATGGAAGTGTCGCCGTGCTCCAAACAAAAAAAAAGAATATATACAAGCCTAAATGGTAAATGTTGTCGCGCCACCGAAATTTTTCCTTTTCTCCATAGATGTGTTTCTATAATAGACGCCTTTCTAGTATATATATTATATATACATGCACGCAAATACTACTCTTATTTGGCAATTGGGAAGGGCTGGTCTTCGTCATGACAATGCATAAAAAGTGCTGATGCATGTGAGCACGTAGGAGTCATATTCAAACATTTGATCGTTATAACATACCACGCAAAGTCGTGGAGCGCTACGACGAAACCCGCCAACATTCAATGTAAACTGCTCCCACCTTATAAATCTATTCTTTGATCCAAATTGCGCCCTGCCAAAAGAAGTAAACGTTAGAAAAAGCAAGTAATCCACCGGGCCGTTCATTAAAAGTGGTATGCAAATAGTTCGCTTTAGACCGATTCTAACTTAATTTGGAAAATATTTGTTAGAAATGGGCTTGGGGGCCCTCATGTACCGCGATTTGATCAGGAAGCTTCATGCAAAAGTACGACGTTATCGCTAAATTAAAGTCGCTTTAAATATTCGATAGATATAATTGTAAATTCCAGTCACAAATTCATGTTCGATCGTGGGATCTAGTTCGACTTTAGTACAGTATGTCCGAACTCCTCCTATAAGACTTAGTGTACGCAAAGCGTATAATATATTTGCACAAAGTAAAAGCACACATAATCTTTACTGGTTTGGCAACTAGTCTACGCTCCACGCAGGCTATGCCCGCCATAAGGATTTCCACTGATCTGATTCAAGGTTTATCATTACTCTTATGTAGTACAAGACTCCTTCTCTACCCATGACCCTTCTTGAAACCTAAAGGATTTCTGTATGAACTCCCCTCCATTCCCTCTAAAGCATCTTACACCCATACCTATATTACATCAATATAAGATGAATAAAATAAAGAATCATCTCGCACTCAAAGGTGAAAGGCTTTTAAGGTGAAATACCTCAATGTAGTATCTACACTCCATACTCACTCGCATGTCTGACATCACTTGTTCTTCTTCAAGCTCACTTCTAAAATATGTGTTGAGAACTCTAATGCTCGAATTTATACCGCTTAATTAGTCTTAGAAGTCTAGATATGGTTGGATCATTTTCCTAATATGACTCCAACCCCACCTTCTATTTTATGTTTTTTTCCTTTCAGCTGTCACAATGGAAATAGGAAACTTGTTGATCAAGATTCCTCATCAAAATAGATCCTAGAAAGTTTCTAATCCCGGGTTCAAAGCTTAGATGTCTAGATCTTCCAGATTTGATCATATCCTCTCGCTAAATGTGATCTTTAGCCCCATCACATTTTCTCCCCAAGTTCCCGTCTCCAAGTCGCCAGACTCATGTGTGCCCCACTACCGCCCCATTTCTAGTTAGGACTATCTCATGTCTAGCACATCCCTACAACATGATGTTCTCTTTAGTCCGAACTTACATCCCGGTCCTATTAAGGACTTCACTTCTATTTCATCAAATCTTCATTAATTTCGATTCAAGTATCTACCTTCAGAGAACCCTTTGATACGAAGATATGGAAAATTATATAAAACCTAACATTCTCCCCCTTTGTCTATATCTTCAGCAAAAATACCCCTTAAAGAATGAAGACACACACTCTTGCTCCCCTTATTTTCTCCCCTATTTATTTATTTATTTATTTTTTTTTTTTTGTGGAAGGAAGGATAAATGCCTTAAAGGTCCGGACCTCCGACGGGGCTTATCGTAGACTAGTGGGGACCCGATCTAGTCCACAATGCATACCCCCATGGACGATCAGAAGGCATTCATACTCACATCCAACCCTTTGGTGAAAATGTCGCCTAGTTGATCTTATGGATATGTGCCTAAGATAAATGATGTTGTCCTCAACCATGTTCAATGTGTGGTGCCCTATGTCATTCTCGCTTTGGTTCTCGAATGTCGAACTCGGGATTTTTCGAGATATTGATAGCACTAAGTTGTCACAAGATAAGTTGACTTCTCCAAAGTCTCCATAGTCTTTAAGAATATTTTTCATCCAAATGAGTTGTGTGCATCCACTACCAATTGCTATGTTTCACCAGCCGTGGAAAGTGATATGCGTTTTTCCCGTTGAATTAAGACACAAGGTCGTTTCAAGGAAGAAAACACCCACAAGAAGTACTTCACATCCGAGCCTGTACTCTCATCAACGCCACAATATCATACTAGGCTAGGATGTGTGTCTCCGGTGTACCGTATACCATAGTTCGCTATTTCACTTACACATTTAATAATCTTCTCTTGACTGCTAGAAGATGACCATCCTTGTGGTCGCTTGGTCTCTCTCACACAAACTCCCATGCCATAACATACGTCGATCGCTTGCATTCAAGTACAACAAGATTCCAACTGCGCTTTTATAGAGAGTCTAACAACACTATACCTTACTTCATCTTTAGTAATCTTGTCATGGGTCCTATCGAGGTCCTTCGACAGCTTGAGTATACCAAGTCCGAACCGACTAGGTTCTTAGCATGTTTTTCCTATGAGATAAAAACTATGAGTTGATTTTTTCAGACCGGTTCTAGGAAAGTATGTAAGTTCTTCGACCAAGCTCATTTCAAATTTTGTGCTCATGTGTCTTACAAACTTTTCCACCAAGTGTTGGGATGTGGACCCAAAGACTATGTCACCCACAAATATTTGAAGAGAAATTACTTGCTTTTGACTTTTCCAAGTGAAGAGAGTATGATCTGCTCCCCCTCACGTGTAACCACATTTTAGGAGGTATTCCGTGAGTCTCTCATACAAAGCTCCCTGAGCTTGTTTTATCCCATAGAGATTGTTTTTAGTTTGAAACATGATTAGAGTGAAGAAGATCTTCAAACCTCTTAGTTAAGCTACAAACACTTCTTCATGTGTATACCCATTTAAAAAAGCCCTTTGACACCAATTTGATAAATTTTGAACTCGAGTGTGTAAGCAAATGCCAATAGCAGATTTAATTGACTCGCACTGTGCAAATGTCCCATCAAAATCTACTCCTTCACTTGAGTGTATCCTCGAGCAACCAGATGCTTTTTCTAGTGATGTTTCCCTCTTCATCCGTCTTGCTCAAGATCCACTTGGTCCCAATTATATTTCATATTGCGGTTTGGAACTAAATCCCAAACTTCATTATGTCCGAACTATGATAGTTCTTTCCTAATAGCTTCTCCGGATCCAACTCATCGCTTTGAGCCTTCTGTAATTTTGGTTAAATTGTGGAGGTGTAGCGCTCCAAGGCTAAGGCTCATCATTTCTTTGTGGTTTACCTTAGGAACGCCGTCCGACACTCGTCTAGAGATCTACCAAAATATCATTGGTAGGATGGTTTTTAAGTGAATCTTCTTAGAGGGCCTTCCTCGAACCCAGATGTCAAAGTGTTCAGCACTACTGCGGGTCAACTGTCAAGGTAGGGAGTTCTCTCGGTCTCGACATCAGCTATAACCGGTGCTCACCCGATGGGCGAGCATCTGGGAGTGTTGAGAGTCTTCTCTACTTCAAGAATTGACACCATAGGAGGATCTTCTAGTCTAGATGTTTCACTCGATGGAAGATAATCATCAACTTGCACATTAGTTGATTCTATCACAGCCTTGGTTATTTTATTGTACACCCTATAATCACGACTATTTGTGTAATACCCTAGAAAGACACCTTCATCTCTCTTAGCATTGAACTTCCTTCTTGGTTCCCTGTCATTCAAGATGTGGCAAGGACTACCAAATTTATAAAGATGTTTCATATGATGTTTTGAGAGTTCCTAGCCTTAGATAGATTCTATTTGAGATGTAGCATGTTGTATGATCAAGTCGCCTAAAATTTTGTTCTGACACTCGCTTTTAAATATGACTCTGCCTTTCTCGTAGAGTTCTTTCTTTCTTTCAACTACTCCATTTTGTTGTGGATTTTAAGTGCTATAAGAACTCATGTTCTACACTATTCTTCTTATAGAAATTTTCTACAAGAGTTTCTAAATTCCTTACCATGATAATTCCTTATTCTACTTATCTTTTAGAGTCTCACACAGGTTCTTTGTCACTTCTTTCCATAGTTATTCAAATGCTTCAAATTCTTGGATTTGGTTATGAGGGAAATTCTACTCCAAGTGAACCTAGAGAAGTCATCTACAAATACATTTACATACCTTTTTCCAAAGAATGCTTTATTTAATGGGGTCCATTAGATCCATGTGGACCCAATTCCATAACTCTCAGAAGAGAGCCTGCATGACACAAGGGGAGGTGTTCGAACTTGTTTCCCTAGTTGGCATGGTCCATACATTCTTTTAGGTTCTCCTTTTCGAGATTTGGGATTATCCCCGAGTAGTTTTCAATACAATTGTATTTTTTGAGGTCAAGTATGGCCATATGTCCCATTCATCAGGCTAAAGGTTAGTTTCGTTTTGAAACGTGGCCAGGCATGTGTTCAAACTTGCAAGTAGATAGTAGTTATTTGATGACCTATTTGCTTCCATGATCTACTGCTAATCCTGGTCTAGGACAATACATTTGTCCTTGGTGATTCTCACGAACAAATCTTGGTCACACAATTTACTGATACTTATCAAGTTGGCTTTTTGTCATTGACAAGAGGCACATCTCTTAATTTTGGTAACCTAGGAACATTTAAGGACTTGGTCCCCAAGACTCTTCCTTTTGAACCATCTCCAAAATGTTATCGAAGCCCAAACTAAATAGAAGAACGTTGATAGAAACCACTTGTTGCCATTCATATGTCATGAGTTTCCACTGTCAAAGTACCACCTTTGTCTCTACTTCACTTTCGAGAGTAAGAACAAATACGGCTCTTAGTTTTTCCTTTTTTTTTTATCCAGGTGGGCTTTTTAATTGATTTGTTCTCCCTTACTCTCTTTTTCTAGTAAGATTTGTAGTTCCTTTAGTGACGTCTGATGTGACCCATTTTTTGATAAGTAATAGTATTAAGTGACTTCACTGGGCTCTTCTTTATATGAACTTATCTTTCGTCAACATGTTTTTCCCATTCTTGAGAGTTCAGACTCGTTTCTTTACCGTCTCTGACTTGAAATCTTCGAGCTGGTTGTTCGAGCCCAGAGATCCCCTTGGTACCCAATGCCTTCCCGAGCCGCTGAGGTAGCTTCATACATAGAATGTGATCCAGTGGACAACATTCTGAGTTCATCATTCTTGCTATTTTCCTGGGATGTCTCTAACTCTGACGAGCCATGGTGTGTTCTAAGGATTTTTAGAGTGGCTACCTTTTTCTCTAAAGCTTTGTTGTCTTAATTGAGTTTATGGATTTATCCTTGAAAATCTTCATTGATTTTTTTCTGTGTTTACCCAACTTTCGTACAATACTGTGTAGGAACGTGCTATTTCTTCATCTGAGATTGCATCATCTCGTCTTCGGCTGCAGCCTGGAGGATTATGTGAAATCAGGTCAAAAACCACGCTTGTTCGGACGTTAGTCACATCCTTTGAAAATTCTTGAGGCTTTGTGTCTGATTCAAGAATCGAGGTCACAGTTGTCACAACAATAGGTTGACTGTCTTGTTTCTAATCTTCTTTGTAGTCTTCTGATTCATCATGACTCTAGATAACAAGAAGAAATCGATTCTTTTCATATCAAGTACATTCACTGGATGTGGCCAACCTCCACATTCCTCTACACTTGATTGACTTGTTCCTAATATTTGATCTCGAGACCTTGTGTCATGCTAAACATAATAAGATTAAATGTGCTAGATGGGCAATTTTGAGTTTAAGGGTTACCTTCTCATGAGCATTCAACCTTTTACGGCTCTTCAAAAATTCTCACCACAAGGCCACGTGATTCTCGAAAGTTCATTCCCTTCATCACTGTAGTTTGACTTAGCCTTAAATCCTCAAGTTTCTTTCTATCATAGGACTCTTCGTTTAGTTCTATTTCAAATGTAAGTGGAGATACCATCGCCCTTCAAGTCCCATCATTTTCAAGTCTTTTCCCTCCCTTATCATATATTTCCTCGAATGCAAACCTAGTGGCAAGGATCTTAGGGCCTTTTCACAAGTTCTTTTAGAATCTTTTCCCTAAGGGAAAACGATTCATTATCTATGTCGCACAATTTTCCATTGAAGCCACTGATAGTCTCCTCCTCACTCATCCACAAGTTTTCGAATTTTGTTGTAAGCAATTCTAAACTAGATTCACGAATTGCACTGGTTTCTTCAAAATGGACATGAAGAATGTCCCATGATTCCTTTACTACTTCCTATATGAGATCATCTTAATTACGAGGATCAGTTGAAGATGGCATTCAAGGCCTGTGAGTTTTGGGTGGAAAGGGCGTCTTCTTCAGGTGTCCAGTTTACTTCGTCTTTGAAAACAATTTTCCCTTCAACATCAGTTTTAGTAGTCGACTTCCATCCTTATGTAACTGATCTCCATGCCTTTTCATCAATTGATTTTATGATGACAAGAATCCTCACTTTCTAGTAACCATAGTTCGTCCTATCAAGAAGAGGAGGACGGCAGAATCCACCTACTTTCAACAAATCCATCTCGCTACTCTCACAATGAGTTGCAGTAAACACATCTCACTCAATAACTTACAAAGGACCCTCTATGATACCACTCGACAAATATAAGTGTGTGTTCCGTGCTCACAAATTCCCTTACGCTGTATTTATGATCTCATTCGACTTCAAAGGCAAAGATGTCGAACTCTCACTATGACTCTAGTGTGTAAAGAAAAGGTAATATATTTGTAATAAAGCTAGCACACATGATTCAGGTGGTTTGGCAACCTACCTACGTCCATGCAACAGCTCTGATGCAAGGATTTCCACTAATATGATTCACGGTTTATAATTAGTCTTATGTGGTATGAGACTTGAAACCTAATAACTCATAGGAATGCAGAACAAACTCCCTCCATTCCCCTCTCTAAAGCTTTGCACACCCCATATCCACATTACATCAATATAAGATAAAGAAAATAAAGAACATCATCTTTCACCAAAGGTCAAAGGCATTTAACGTGCAATGCCTAAACCAAGTATCCGTGACTGCACTCACTCTTCTCGTGCTCCGCATCGCTTGTTCTTTTTCAAGCTCTGCTCCTGAAAATCCGTGTCGAGAACTTCCAACGCCCTAAATTTATAGCCTTGCTAATTAATCTTGGAAGTCTAGATACGATTGGATCATTTTCCTAATATAACTCCAACCTACCTTCTCTTTTATGTTATTTCCTTTCAATTGTCACAACAAAAATAAGAAACTTGTTGATCAAGAATCCTCATCATAATAGAATCCTATAAAGTTTCTAATTCTGGTTTGATAGCTTAGTCATTCGAATCTTTTAAGATTTGATCGTTATCCTCTTGCCAAATAGATCATAGGCCCATCGCAATCGGTTACTTGCTCCCCAATTTCCTTAGCCTTCAAGTTAGTAGACTCACGTCCGTCTCACCTACCGTTTCTTCTAGTTCGCACATCTCATGTCCGCAACCCAGCACATAATAGCCTTAGTTCGAACTACTTTCTCATCCTACTGTGGATTTCACTTCTATTTCATCAAATCTTATTAAGCCTCGATCTTTGAAATACTTACCTTCGGTAGAACCCTTGAGACGAAGACATGGACAATTATTTCAAACCCAACATATTTCATTATGATTCAATTAATTTGAAGAAGTACCACACCACAGCATAAAGTAGGACTTAGATTTTATTGAATTAATTTTTTTCTTTTAAAATGATAATATTATTGTATTTAATAGCATAATAAGAACAATTATTTTTGTTTCTAGTTTTTATATCATTAAATGCAAGAATCAAATGGTATACTCACCTAATTTTCAAAACAAAAAAAAGATAAAAACCGAGACAACATTTTCCTTTCTTTTTATTTAATGGGCTTGGCCAATAGATTATTTTGACATTTTTTCATTTGGCATTACAACCTTATAGTAATATGTTCATATATTGTTTCGAACTTGCTTCTTCTTTGTGTCTCGTCAAACCCTTAACCACTGAGTCAGACCTTATTGGGAATGGCTTACACACAATTAATGACATATATGAAGACTTTATCATTGCGCAATTCAAACTCTAGTATCTTTATGACCTCTCTGATTTCAAAGTCTATGCCATTGTGAAGAACTAAAAAACCCTTTCAAACGAATGAAACAATGAAAAAGAAAAGTTATATCCATGCATATAAATGGCAATTGATTTGATCTCTGAACATATCATATCCATTCCATCTCCTAGTGTCTTAGCTTAAACCCTACCATGATCATGAGGTTCCTCACAATTGTTTTAGCAGTCACTGCGATTGTTTTTCTTCTGAGTGTTCAACCAAACAATGCCACTAGGGTCCCTAAGGAAGAGAAAAATGAGTGGATGACGAAAGGAATTAATATTGTCTTGCAGTCTCTGAAGGGGGGTCCTGTATCTCCTTCTGCCCCAAGTTCATGCACCCGAATTCCCCGCAAAGGCCCGCCTTGCATCGCCGGCCAGAACCTTGCAAGCCATGCCATGCCTCCTCCTCGGCTAAGCCCACCTGCTGCCGCTGCCGTTGTCGTGGCTAATGAGAACAAATGAAACCTCACCATGGTCATCACCAGATTTCCAAAGTTCTTACTAGTTATTTGCACCAAGTATCTTATGTGTCATAAAATAATGTAATTTTCTGTCTGTTTGTAATTTTCATCTTTCCTGTAATGTTTGTGTATGTTCTGTACACAAATATATTGAGTAAGAAATAAAGAACATGCATCAATTAATTGTGTGCAAGTATGTAGTGCATTATTTTCAGTGTTTATGTTCTGGGGTAACCTTTTGGATTTTGAATAATTCATGCTAAAAAATAAAGATGAGAGTTTGAATCTTGAACATATTTTTCTTTGGTTGTGTTGATTATTGATCTTTATATGTAAAACCCAATTGTGTAGTCACTTAACATTGAAACAGTTAGTTACTTTTACATGGAAATTAAAGTGCTTACAATTTGCCTTATGAGCCTCTAAGGATTAATTATGTCCATGCATGCTAAAGGTTCAAAGATACTTTGAATAATTTTGATGAACTTATGGTTTTGACACAAAATTTAAATAGTTTAACTTTTATACAATAGTTTTTATATTTTGAGATATCATTTTGCATATATTTTAAATTTCTCCTTGAGGGGTGATGTTAAATAATTTGATTGCTTCCATATATCTCTGTTGGACAGAGAGGTGGGCCTATCATTTATGGCATTGTTATGTTAAAAAAAACTTGGAGATAAATCATCAAGATACTAAGCAAAAGCTTTATTACGCATCTGGCTATGAACTGATCTACCAGTCTAATATTGGTTTTACAAGTGACTATGGAATGGTAACATTTTCGATTTAATGTCCGATTTGGATCTTGAAACATTAAATTTATCATGCAGTTTTGAAAAGGAGAAAAATTATATATATGCAGTTTTCTTGCTTTTTCTCGGAGATTTGAAAAGAAGAAAACAAGATTATAATAAACAAGCTTTATGGTGCCGTGAAATGGTATGTACATGCTATACACCCCAGATGATGATACCCCATATTTGAAAGTTAAGTCTTGATAATGCAAAAGTTGGTGCATGTGAGTGGAATCATCTTCAAAGATTTGATCAATTCTTTATTAGGAGTATATGTTACGAGAAAAAAAGCAGCTTAACATCTAGAACCGTGACCAAATTACCCCAATTCAAGGAAGCACGTCCTAGTAAAAACTTTATTATTATTTGTTCTATATAAGAAAAAATTATGGTATAATAACACACTACTGTGACCACTACAATTGTTACATTCCAAAGATGTGTTCCATGCTGAATTATTTTGTAAGATCAAGAGCATTTATTAAGCCCAAAACAATTGATTAACAATCAAACAACCCAATAAACGCATTACAAAATACAAACTTTATTGAATAAAGAAGCATATCAATTTATAGTCTGTAGAAAAAACATACTCCGAATTGTAGATCCAAATTATTGATTGCCATTTATCTCCAAAGAAACTGGAGGGGCAAGATCAAAGAGAAAGATATTGTGGCTGGAATAAAGAATATTTCCTTCTCCCCAAAGAGTGTTCTACCAAACTTTGTTAAATTTGTAGGCTCTATTTACTTATATATATAGAGCACAAGGGAACAATTGGGCTTTGGTCCAATGGTCTTACTAAAGCAAGGGAGAAGATAGAACCATGAGCTCCTACCTAGTTAATATTAAATCATCCCATAAATGACCCATAATTAACATATACAATTATACAATTAAAATTGTAATATGATTTTGCTTAGTCCATAATTGATAAATTAATCTAAGATTCTCCCACTTGGACGACATAATCATAACTCAAATGCTTTCTCAATAGATTTACATAGTCATAACCAATCATATACAATTAACATACCGATAGATATATAAATTATAAATAATCAGGCGCTACTAATCGAAATCATAAATGCTTCCACAAGAGACTTACATAGCCATATCCAATCATATACAATTAATACAATTCTGAGGATGGCAAATCGTACATAACCAGGCGCTACTAAGATAATGACAAAATTATTGATTCAATAGAAATAAAAAACATAATTATGCCATTCATCTGGTCAAAATGACACAAAATCATAAGATAATGACAAACGTCAAAATGTGCATGTAATAACGAAAAAACATGAGCTTTCCTTACAAAATACATGAAAAGGCAAAACTCCCACTAAAACAAAGAGTCTAGGCTTTTAACAATCTTTATGCGGTGACGGTTCTTGAAACACACAAATTAGTAAGCCTTCGTTATGGGTTTTTCAACATGCTAGTCGTAGCGTGTGCCTTCAACCGGGAACGATGAACTCTCGTAACTTTCTTTAACAAAAAAAATACCGCATCAATGCGAGGAGCAAGAAGTGCTCAGAGTGTTCCTAGAGCAAAGACATGTTTATGGAATTATCACAAACAACAATCTGGCCTAGAAATGGAATGAACAACCTCCAAAGGTGAAATGAAGTTCCATAACCATATCGCATGACAAGTAAGCCTCATAACATGCCACATACTGCTTCCATAGAAGAAGGTAGTTGTAAGTGTTTCGTCGACACTTCTTTCCATGAAACAACTCCTTCAACCATCATAAAGATATAAATAAGAAGTGGACTTTTATCATCCACGCAACCTTCATAATCTGAATCACTAAACCAAACTACCTCAAGAGGCTCAGACATTGATATGTTAACATGAGATCCGATAATCAAGATACCTCAAAACTTTCTTCTAGTCGCTTCAAGAAATTTTCACCAAGATCACTCAAGTGCTCTACCCACAGTCGAACAAAAGCAATATCGTGGTGTGCATACTGAAAGCATACATCAAGCTGCCCACAATTGAAGAATATGGACCGTTTTCCCAAAATCCTTAATTTCTGAAATTCTCCCTCACCTTCTGAAACCCTCCTCACATATCCCTGCCGAGTAGATGAACTTCACTATCGGGCCGAACGAATTCCACCGGCTTAACCCTCGTAGATCATTTAAAGTGCCTCTTGAAGCTCTTTCTTCTCCTTTCTCTTTCACGACTTTTTCTCCAACAGAAAAGCAATGGATCCTTTCCTTTTCTCCCCAAGCCCTCACTCTAGCGTTTAAGGGTGGCTCACATAAATTCACGTGTCCACGACTTGTCTTGGTCCGTTTTTACCCCGAAACTATTTATTTCATTTCGATTTAAGTTTAATTTATTTTAAATGAACTTTACATAATTTATTTTCCATTTTTGAGATTTTTCTTAAAATCCCGTTTTTGGGGTTAGCAAGACCGGGAAACCCTGAAAATCATGAAAATACGACAGATTCCATTCAACGAAATTCATTCAGTAACTAGATTTCAAGCGAGATGAATCCAATGTTGACGCCCATTTCATCATCATCCGAGATGTAGAAAATTTCATGTCTGTATCATGTAATAGCCAAGAATTTACCGCTTTGCCATTTTTCTAAAAAAATCAATGACCCGGTTTTGCAATAGCTCATATGGAGTCTTAGAAACAAATTCACTAGGAACTTGATTCAAAATATATGCTGTAGTTTTCAAGGCTTCACCCCACAAGAACTCAGGTAGCGAGGAACTAACAAGCATACATCGCACCATATCAAGAAGTGTGTGATTTCTCTTCTCCGCAATCCCATTTTGTTGAGGAGTACCGGACATTGTATACTGAGCATTAATACCACATTCTTGAAGGTACCTCAAAAATGGTCCAAGGTTGTGTCCCGTCTCATCATATCTACCATAATACTCACCACATTTGTCATAATGAACCACTTTGATTCTCTTCCCTTATTGGAACTCAACTTTAGGTTTGAAAGCTTTGAAAACCTCCAAAGATTCAAACTTCTCATGAATGAGCTTGACAAAACCATAACAGGAATAATCATCAATGAAAGTGATGAAATATTTGTAGCCACCCATAGTAAGAGGAGTGAATGACCCACAAATATATGTATGAATAACCCTAAGCAACTCGTGACTCTATCAATCTTGGCATTCCTAACTCGCGGCCATACCTTGATGCGCTTCACTTGCATCAAAATATGAGAAATCAAGATTTGGAAGAATCTCATCTTAATTATTCTTTCCATTCTAGCGTCTAGAAATATGGCCTCAACGCCAGGCAAAGAATAGAAGGCTTTCATTCAATCTCAAATGTTTTGAGCTACTAGCGCATTAATAGTAAGGCTACTGCAAAACATAAGGCAAAGCATAAATCTAATCAGAAGACTCCCAAAAAGTACTCAAATGCCAATCGATAGTGAATTCGATACGCTTTAACTTTTCCGGGGCTCCAAAAAGAAAACTATATCCAAGTCTATCCAAAATTGTGTACTAATATCAAAAATTTTCCTAATCGAGGTATGTACGCCACACTCGCAATTCCAAAAAATTCCTCGACGAGCTATAATTTAGCAACCCCAAAATCAACTTGACATTTGTACTGCTCTATGCGCATACGCTCCAAATCAAGCTTGGATTTCTTCTCGTTTATAATCGCCAGATAGAATTGCAAGTGTGAATGGTACCACTGGCATCGACGAGACATGAATGATATTAGATTCAAAACAAACATTCACCCAATGATTATCAAATAGCTCATTTTTCCCATTCTTGTAATTAGTCCCATTGAGTTTGGTGATGGCAGAGAATTGAGAAAAGCTCAAAGGTGAAGAATAAACAAGAGATCAATGTCAAAAATACATGTAAAACAAGGACATGCAAATTGCTCTATTCTTCGGCTTACCAAATGACCCACAAAAGTGGTCACCAAATGCTAGAGTCTATAAAATACAAAAAGACTCATACATAGGTTAGAGCAATTCACCAACCGTCACAACCAAATACGTTAATTTCCCACCGATAGGGTAGTAAAATTACGTGGTTCATGACACTTAATGAAATCTCTTCACCATACTAAGCATCTTACCAAATAATCAAATCATCGATAGGACAACTTCACTATCCGTATGGATCTTAGCAAAATTGATGTGCAAGACGGGAGAAATAACAATTGCAACATCAATTTCAAGAATATCCACATTCTCAGACTCACGATAGTGTTCATAAGCATTCAATATTTCTCACTTTACCCAAGTGCACACACACACAATCTTATTCACAATATGATGCTATAAGTAATCACAATTAATAGTACAAACATAAATTGTTAAAGCAATATTGTGAAAAAGGAAACAGTAAAAATATTACAAAGTTGGGTAAAATTCAATTTTATCCTAAGATCAAATTTGATGTTTAATGGGGTAAAATGCCCCATGAAATAACCCATAAAAAAAATAAAATTAATAACAAACCAGAATAATTTCACTTGTTATCTGCTTATCCGATAATTGTCCAAAACCAAATAAAACCATCGTTTCATGTCCTAGCAATTAATGGAGCAAATGAATAAATTATTAAAAAATAAATCTTTTCTAATTTGGTTTTCCCAGGAAACCCATAAAAGAAAATACATATTTCTTTCCATGAAAATGAAATAAACAAATAATAAAAAGAAGATTTTTAAAAATTAAAACTCGTCAATTTGTTGTCAGTACTGTTATCACATTATTTGTCAAATGAATAAATAATAAAAAGAAAATAAATACATGATTGAAATGTAATGATCATGTACTTTATTATTGTGAATAACAATTCACGTTAATCAAGGAACATAATTTGCATGATTAAAAAACTGACAACCTTTCCTTTTTTATTTATTTATATATTTAATTAAACAATATATAAATGTAGTATGCATTTGACTCCAAACCTAGGATGGGCTGACTGGGCCCATACTGACTTCCAGGCTGGTAAGGGCTGGTCTAGTGCAGCTTAGTGGAAAAGGGTATGCAAATGGAAGTTTTATCCTTTTCCGCGGTAAAGGAACCCGGAGATCTTGAATCCAAAAAACTATCATATTATATTTCGTAAATCTTTTTAGAGGAAAAAAAAGAAGAAAGAAGAAATATTTGTACTCCTTAAAATAAAAAGTACTCAAGAAAAGTGCTTATCCATTCAAGCATTTGAAATGGGTCTGAATCCATTTCATGGTGTTCTATACGTTCACACCATGCTTTTTTCTTTTTTTTGCTTATTTATATGGATTAAAGTTTTCCAAACAGAGAAAGTTTTATTGTTGATCTAGTAGTCAAACCATGTTCATGGGAAGCTAGCTGCCCAATGTAACTAAGACTGCGTTGTTCTTCTTAGAGCAAACCTAGGCAATCGCAAAAACGAGAGAATTAATACATTACTGCAATTAATCAATGATTAATAACAAGAGAAAGAATAATAGAGGAAAAGAAAAGCAATATATGATTTTATTAAAATAACCATGTTTGTTACAATTTTTGAGTATTACATATTCAAAAGATCAACCAATGAAAAAAAACGTGTTCATGACTTAAGTTAACTTGATTTTTTTATTTTTGTAGTAGGAATTGTTTTTTTTGTTTGAAAAGAAAATAATTTTATTGATTCAAACTAGCAATATATTCTATAGAAACATATAATCAAATTTGTTTAAAATTCTAAAGGATGACCCAATATCTGCATTAGCACAATGAATCGGCTTAAAGCCTACACATTTAATACCCTATGGATGACTAGAATACATATGATTCAAGTTTCATAAAGATACCGACGCACTCATGATTTGACTTGATGTTTTGATTGAATTTGTTTTACCGCTTGGAATAACTTATACACTGCGAAAGCCGCAACAAGACGACGAAAACCAAACCGCCGTACTAAGAGGACACAAATCACACGTCGAACAAGACGACGACAAAAATACGCCGCACAAGACGACGATAAAAATACGAAAAAATAAAGTAAAATCTAGATTTTTGTAGAAGAACCACTTTATTGAAAAAGAAAAATTGTAGAAAAGCGATGTAGAGGAGTGATTTCAGTTAAGAATGAAAAAATCACCCCTCTCGCTTAAAAAAGTATCAGAAAGTTAATAAACGAGAAAAAGAAAGAGGCGGTTAGGGTTTTATTGTAGCACGAATTGTTTAAAACTATATCAAGAGTGAAAATAATGTACAAGATATTAATTGTTGCATGTTATTTACTTTATTCATTACATATGTTTTTCTTTTAATTTTTTTTAGGAAATAAGGAGACTTCTGTCAGTTGTAGCTTCATATAAGAGCAATGAATATTGAAATATTTAAAACCATGAATTTAGTAATTTAGCAGTAACAGATCACACATTTGCATGATGTTGCACCATCGATTAATAAAGCAGCTGCATGAAGGCCACCAAAATCCATCTCCTAACAACATTTTCCAAGTTGAGTTAGATTGGTCTAAATCAAACTATTGTTGCATTTACAAAATTTTAACGATTTGTTTACCACTTTTGACTAACTATTGGTGGATTTCTTCTGCTCTCGTACTGTTTACTTTCTTGTGGCCTTAGGCCACTAATTTTGATCGTAGAATAGATTTTATTGAATTGGGCTCACGGTCGTGATGTTTACAGCACCTAACTTACATATTCTTAAAACATGTAATCTTTAGATAGATGAGTTAAAAATATATAAAATTAGTTTATAGGATTCAACCCTAGAGTTTTTGGTAGTTTGGCTTGTTTGAAGGGTTTCTTTGGCTGTTAACGTATTAATGGCGTTTTCCTTTGGAGATTGGAAATTGAAGAAACTATGCCTCTGAAAATTTGCTTGAATATTATTAACATTTTTTTAACACCAAAAATTATGTGAAAAGGAAAATTATTTTAATGTTAATGGTTTACCATCATTAAACAAGAACCCATTATAGGTCACTCATTGGTGGGCATGTTTAGTTTTCTCCTATCAAATTATTAGGCGATATACTAGCTAGAACAAGTCACTACACGTTAAAAAGAAAAAACTGAGAAATATCTACAAACCACTTTAGCTTTAAATATAATATGTTTTGGGTTTTTATTTATTTTTTATTTTTTATTTTTTATTTATTTATTTTTGTTCTGAACTTCTTTGAAGGGGCGTTAGTTTGAAAAATGAATGAAGTGTATCTGCATTTGAGTGGTAGCTTAACGCCGTGTTTGCTACTTGGAAAATTTTGAGAAAAAATATGAGGAAAGAAAAAAGAAAATGTAAGAAAAAAAGATATAGATCGTTGATAGGTGTTGAAGTTCCACATCGATTAGACACGATTCGATTGAAATGAGTATATATATGAAGAAACCTTCATCCCTTTATAAGGTCTTTGCTAGGAGAGATGAAAGGGGCCCTAAAATACGAACATACATCGTAGCCCAGCCAAGTGTCTGATCACAAATGCAGGAGGCTCCACACTTATCATAATCATAAGGACTGAAAAAAAAAAAAATCCAACATTTGTGTGAGGGGAGTGTTTTGGAATTGAAGTCCTCATAAGGTGAATTTAAACCTATCTAGCAGTGATTTTAGAAAGTGGTTTTAGCTTCAAAATTACTTTTATAAAATGATAGGTATTATTCGACAAACTTTAGGAAACACTTTATTTTAAAATCATTTTTAGTATTATTATAAAAGATTACTGGCATTATTATAAGATGACTTTGCTATTTTTTTTTAAAAGCACTTTATATTTGATTCTTCTTAATTAAAACACTTTTGGAAATATCATTATTTGGAGCAAATAATATTTAAACTAAAAAAAGTTGTTATGCCTATTGTAAAATTAATAAAAAAATGCAACTATGAACATATACATATTAATTAAAACATGCAAATAAGAATTAAAAGAGATTCTCACGACTCATAAGTTTTTTTTCACTATTTTCTAGCATACAAGTGACATAAACTTTTGATGTGAACAAAATTGTGTGGTAAAAGCACATGGATGAAATCTCCAAAACATAGACACATGGCAAAATTGTTCTTTTTATTGCTCTTAGCAACAAGGGGCAAGCATATAGAAGTATATGCATCAATCAACTTGTTCTTTTTTATTTCCATATACCACAAAGTACTGTAAAGTTCATCAGGGTACATAATGTGAATGGTGAAAAAAGATCAATGTATGAATCACATACAAGCAATTTGCATTTATTACATTTTCTTGATTTATTCTTATAAATTAAAACAAAAACAACAATATGGCCTTGGCTTTCATACCTAACTATCATCGATTTGAGTCATTTTAGTCATTGGAGATTTACCCCATTGTTACTCTTTGGGTTCCATAGGATTAGCCTGCATGCAAACGTGCTCTAATGAAGGAGGCGTAGGCAAGGTGGGCCAAGTTCGGGATGTGTAGGTGCATGGAAATGGATCTATGAATTCAGTCATCATAGAATTTTTTAAAATGTACAGTTTTATGCCAAGTCATTATATTAGTGTTAACCTAGATACTATATCATTCTCTTAGTGTTTTTAGCTACTTAATTTTGTCTCAATCACATGTATTTCTAGTTTGAATAAATAAAATTTCTATTTTAAAAAAAGTGCTAATAAGAGTTATGATTAATACTTGCTAGAATCCCCATCTAAAAGTAATCAGAAATATCTGAGGCTAATTATATAGTTATTAGTGTCCCATTATTTATTTCTACAAAATTATGTAATATTTTAAGCTAACTTATTTATATTATTGGCTTATAAAATGAATCATTTCAAAATTGTTAGCATCAATTTATATAGAAAAGTTAAGTATCAATGTATCTTAAATAAATTACTTTAATTTTAAAATTATCTTTTGAAGATTTTTAAATTAAAACTTATATATATAACTGACATTATTTTGCTCAATAAATGACTTCAATAAATATAACTAGAATGAGATTGTCTTTCAACATACAAAGTAATGTGATATTGCATTTCATTAATTATCATAGTTCAAAATATTTTTCAACTTCCATTTATAAATATTTACTAAAATAGTAAAGATAAGATTAAGGGTTTGGGTTCTTGAAAATGTTAAGGGAAAGAAAATCGGGAGGAAAGAAAAGGTGATGAAATGAATATAAATTTTTTTCAAGTATTTGGTCATGTATCAAAATTTTAAAGGAAAAAAACTAATTTTTCTCACATTTAAGAATTTTTCGCTCTGGCTACTTTCAAATTGATAACATGCCCTTGTTTTGTCATTCTTATAAACTCATTTTTTTAAATAGAATCGACTGATAAACTATAGCATAATTTTTCCACATAAAATATAAATATATATATATATATATATATATATATATATATATATATATATATATATATATATATATATATATATATATATATATATATATATATATATATATATAATTAGGAACCTAATGTTATATAGATATAATGCAAAACATCTTTTTTCCCTTTCTTCTTATTCATAAATTTTTGAAGAAAATCAATAGGAAAACATCACAGTATTTTCCTTAGCATTTTTTTTTCTTTGCACTTTTCATCATCTACAATATTTTTTACCTTTTTCGGGCATTCCTGAGAACCAAGCATAACCAATATTTGGTGATAAAGTTTGATGTATACAATTCTCAATCTTGAACATGATGTATGTTGAAATTAGGAAACTCCAATTGGGAACAAGAGAAAAATTGAAAGTCTTATTCCAATAACTTAATTGAAATCACATAACAAAGGTCTTTATTTAGGCATAGGCTTACTTGAATAATCCCAAATGAAACAAAATCTAACAGTAAGCAGAAAAAGAAATCCTACCAATACTGTGAGAATTTAATTTACCACCTCAAACTACGATGCACGCTATAAGTACCTGAGGAGTTTGTTAACTAGAAAATGAAAACTAAACATAACGGGACTCGGTGAAGAAATCAAGTTGCAAATGAAGAAGAAACAAACAAAATGATGGTGCCATGCTTGAAGTGATTGACGTAAGGTGGCAATCAACTTTAATGTGTTTTGTCTATTCACTAAAACTGAGCAGGAGCAATCCAATAGCTCTTTTGTTGACATAGGAGCGATGAGAAAGAAATACTCCCATAACTACAAGTAACCAACGTAACCAAACAATCTCTTTGGTAGTAGATGCCAAAACACGACATTCTGCTTCGTTTGAAGATAGAGAAACATTGGGTTGTTTCTTACTCTTCCAAGAAATAAGATAATCACCCAAAAAGATACAAAAACCGCACTGCATTTGTGATTAGTGAGGTCACTGGCCATAATTAGCATTAGTATGCACGTAGCCCAAAGAGGAGGTAAACGAAGTAGAAGATTCTAAAAGACTCCGCACTCTCAAGATACCGCAAATACGAAGAACAATCGCCCAATGAACTAGTGGGAGAAGCAAACAAACTAACTAACAAATACGAACAAATATAAGCAATATAAGCAATTTCAGGATGAGTAATAAGAAGATATACTAAGCTCCTAACAATAGTACGCAGATAACGTAGGATGTATTAAAGGCATACCATTAGAAGTAGAGGAATACTTTGCATTAACCTCAAGAGGGAGTATCAACAATCTTATTATCGCAAGTCTAGCCCGCTCAACATTCGTAACATATTTTGATTGTGAAAAAGAAGATAACCTCTCAATACCCAAGAAATATCAGAAGAACCTAGATCCTTCATTTCAATCTCACGATTACTCGCCTTCAAACTGGAAATACCATCACACATCACCAGAATAATCAGCAGCCCACCAACATATAAAGAAAGAATGATAATCCGCACTTCAACACACTCAACAAAGAGAGCGTAATCATAACTACTAGTAGCAAATCCAAGATAGGAGGGATCACAACATAATTTTCAAACCAAGCACAAGGTGCTTGCTCGAGACCATAAGGCCTTCCCCGAGGTTGGAAACATACCCAAAATCATGAGAAACACTAGGAAGGGGCCCACATCAACTTCTTCTTTGAAGATCTCCATTTAAGAAGGCTTTTAACATCAAATTGAGAAATACACTATTGTCGAACCAAAGCTACTACAATAAGAGTATGAACTGTAGTCATTTTCGCAATAGGAGCAAAGTCTACTCATAATCCATACCGTGTGAACATGCTTTTGCAACAAACCAAGCTTTGAATTGCATAATAGATCCATCAGAATTAGTCTTAATCTTATACACCCAACGATAACCAACAATACTCTTACCAAGAGGTAGAGGAACCAAATCCTAAGTAACTATCTTATGCAAAGTAGAAAGCTCCTTATCCATATCTGTTAATGTGGGATCAAGAATTACTTTATAGGAAGAAAGCTCTGAAAACAATGAATAAAAGTTAAAAATGAAGTAAAAGATGAAGAATAATACAATAGGCAAACTGTGATTTTTCGACTTACAAACGTGCGTGGATTGACATGTAGGTGGATCTACAATCGTAGACTTCCGTGGGCTCGAGGGACCATAGGAGAAGAGGGAGTCAAGTGTCCCAAAGAGCAAAGTGGCATGTACCTGTAGAACTATTAGTAACAACACGTTGAATATGATGCAAAGGAACAGAGGAAGAACATGAGAAGGGCATCAAAGTACGAGGAACTTGAGTCGACAAGTTATTAATCCCCTTAAAAGGGATCAATACTAAGAAGATCGTATATAGTCTAGTCAAGTCATGAATAGAAGTATGGAATGAGCAAGAAAGGTATATGTTGAAGATAAACATGACGAGACATAGAAAGTTTTTGAGTAGTTTGGATCAAAACATCGATAATTTTCACCTTCATTATAACCAAGAAAGACAGTAAATAACAAATCGATGGATAACTTGTTATGTTCTACATGAGGCTTAAGAATGAAGAAAGTACAACCAAAGACTCTAAAGAATGAATAACTGGGCCTATACTCATAATTTCTAAAAGGAGAAATGCCTCAAATATGAGAGGAAGGAATATTATTAATCAAAGTTACAACACTAAGAACAACTTCTCCCTAAAATTCACTAGGAACAAAAGCCGATAATAAGAGAGATCAAGCAATTTCAACAATATGCCTATGTTTTCTTTCAGCAACACCATTTTGCTCAAGTATCTCGTATTACCTAAGTTTGTTGCATTGTTCCATCTAAGCAACTAAAGAAATTATTCAAGTGTACTCCTACCCAAATCACATACCTAACACATTTAATAATGTAAGAATGTTGAGTTTTACAAGAGCACTAAAGCGCTGTATATCTCAAGAATCAAACGCATGTTTCACCAAATAAACCCAAATAATAGCGCTAGTATGATCATCAATAACATAATATCGAGACCCTTCTTTGTGGGAACAGGAGAAGGCCCCACTGCATCAATGAATCATATCAAATGGAGAAGAAGAGACAGTAAACACTTCAAGAAAAGATATGTCAACTGTTAGTTAACATCCACTACAATCTGTAAACATCGAGTTTGTAAATCTTCCTAAAGCTCTTGTGGAAAATGTCAAATGAGAAAACGAAACATGGCTAAGGTGAGAATGCCATAAATAAAAACTAGAAGAAGAAGGACTCAAACAAAAAGATGACAAATCAATAGTGGCAGTAGGAATAGCAGACACTTTTAACTCATCCAAAACATATAATCCCCCCTTCCTATGGCCTATCCTAATCAGCTTCTAAGGTTGCAAATCCTATACAAAACAACAAGAAGAAAAAAGGTTACAAAATTATTAGAGTTACACAACTAACCAACAAAATCAAGATTCAATGTGAGGTCTGCACATGATAAACATTAGAGAGAGAGAGAGAGAGAGAGAGATTAGATAACAACAAAAACCAACATCTGCAGTTGCATAGAGTGCCATCCACGATCAGTAACAGAACAAGACAAATGAGACATAGAGGTAAAACAAGAAGAATCTAGAGACATATGATGAGAAGCACCAAAGTCCAAGATCCATGTAAAAGACGACATACCTAGAGAATTGTGAATCAACTGACCTACGAAGAAGAGGCAAGGCACAAGAAGCCAGGGTCAGTAGGAGAGAAACTTTTAAAATGGCTCACTGGTATACAGGATCGTGTGAAAGAACTTGATGCCATCGCTATAGTATCAAAACCCAGGTCTCGTAGCCTGAGGTGGTTTGTAGCCTTGAGGTGTATGTTAGCATTGGATTGTGTTTGGTTGCTGTAAGCCTACAATGTAGATCAGTTGCTACAACTAGTTTTGCTTTCGCCTAGACATTGAACCTCCAATGACCTTGCTTACAAAAATTGCAACTCATCGAAGGCAACCCTTGTTGAAGTCCTATTCTAATTATTAGAAGACGTCTTAGAAGGTACTGCCAACACAGAAGGATTCGGATTAGAAATAATTCCCTTTTCAGAATTTGACTTAAGACGTGTTTCTTCAGCCAATAACTCACTAACAATTGAGTCAACAGAAAGAAGTGGAGAACGATGCAAAACTGAACCCCTAAATCCTTCAAAATCACTGCGAAGAGCCATCAAGAACTGAACTAATCTTTGCTCTTCTCTACGAGCAATATAGGCATCACATGCCTTAATTAATTCAATTCTATAAGAGCCAATTGATCCCAAAGATCCGTCATAAAGAGAATAACAAAAACTCTTAGAGACTCATATTCTCTTTATCAAGAGCACGTATGTCAATCTCCAAGTGACACCGCTTGCAAAATTTGATTGGAGTGTATAGCCTCCACAAATGACCCCAAACCTCCTTTGCCATCTCATACTTGCCAACGCACCTATTGAATGCTCAACAAATTGTTAATCCAAGTACAATTTTTGAATTGTTTGCTTCAATGCATCTAAACAAGAGCATAATCCTCATTAGTACTTTTTAGGTTTAACACAAGTTCCTATAACATATCCCCACAAATTTTTTCCTTTTAGAAAGTTTCTCACCACATAACTCCAATACAAATAATTCTTTCCCATCCAACCTCATACTCATAGATTGAAGTGAATCGCCTCTTTTCAATAGCCATAATCAAAAACAAAAAAATATAAACAAATACCGCGATTGTAGATTTTCTATGCTAAAAAAAAAAAAAAAAGACCACAAAATGAAAAATGCCAAACGCCAAAGATCGAAATTGTCGAAACACCAATTGTGAGATCATGACAAAAATTGTGTGATCACGCCAAAGTTGGATCCACGAAAGTTGTGTTTGAGATTAAATTCTCTTCCATGAAACCTAAATGAAGTACCATGTTGAAATTAGGAAACTCCAATCGGGAATAAAAGAAAACTGTCTTATTCCAATAACTTAATTGAAATACATATATAACAAAAGTTTTGTATAATATTAGGCTTACTAGAAGAATCCTAAAAGGAAATAAAATCTAAAGTGTTAAGAAAGAAATCCTACCAATAATAGGAAATAATTAATTTAACAATGTATTTTCATAGGATAATCATGTTTGCTAAGTTGGTATCAGCTTAAAACGTGTTTAATAATTAGATTGTTTTTTTTTTTAGTTATTTAATTTGCATAAGACTGATTTTATCCAATTAGACCTATTTTATATTTATATTAATTACTTTGATCATAATGATACTTTTAAGCAAATAACCTGGGAGCTGGCGGACGATCATATTGATTTATCGAAGACCCACTATTAAATGTATCATAAGATATATTATTTATTTAATAAAATATTATATTTGGGTTCATATTTGAATCCTATTATTATTTGTGTTAACTTAATTTGGGAAGTGTTTTAGTTTTGAAATAACATGAATATATAACCTATCAACACAAATTACAAATATCATAAACCGTGGCTTCCTCATAATATCATGAACATAAATCTTAATTACTCCAGCGAATCGTCATACAAAGTTCTCCTTAGAATAGAAAGCAGTGAGGAGACCAAATTTGACTTAAAGAAGTCAAAGTGAGAAATCACACTGATGAACAAGGTTTCCTAAGCTCTTGTCAAATGTCATATATATAACGTGGGAGAACTGAAATTGACCAAAAAAATAGGCCAAGGAAAGCAAAATTATATTCCAACTTGAAGATTTCTTTCTGTCTCCACCTCTCTCATAATTAACGTGCAAGTGAATGCATTCTGACTATATATCCTAGAAACTTAGAGGGAAAATTAATTCAAAAGGCCGATCATAGTTGACTTTGGAAATATAGGAATTTGTAAGATTGTGTTTGATTCGTGGAAAGTACTAAAGGAAGAATAAGGTAATGAGTTTTCTTGTATTTGATTTTCTAGTAAAAATTTTAGAAAAATCAAATATAAATGAAATTACTCGAAAACTTAGGTGGTGTTTGTTTTTTTGTGTTTTGTTGAAATCAATTTGCTTTTAGCATTCAACTATTTTGTTTTTTTTTTACTTTTTCATGGCTTATTGTTAAATTGTTTTTAAAATTTTTGGTTCAATAGAACAAGCCAAAAGATTTGACTTTTTGGCTTTTTTTTTTTAATGTTTTTTCTATTAAGAAAAACTAGAAATTCAATTATGAGAAAATCATGTACTTTATAAACTAATTGAAACTCTCATGATTCGTTTTATGTTAATTATATAAAATATATGTATTTTTAAATTCTAATTTAAATTTTTATTTTCAAAATTTAAGTAAAAATTAAAAAGATCGATTTTTTGTTTTTAGAGAAAACAACAACTAAATACTCAATCATATTAAGCACTATTCAAAATAAAAGTTCTACTTAGCATTAAGTAAAAAAACAAACGCTACCTAAATATGATATTCTCGTGTTTGGGTTCGCCTATTCAAAAGATTAAGCAACAAAAATGTGCTCATGCTTCGCATTCAGGTCTTTTATTTTTTAGAGCATGAATTATCTAAAATCCACAAGGTTACACCACATCAAGAGGAAACTACATACTAATTGTTACATGTTATTTAATTTTTATTCATTCTATGTGTACAAACATACACAAACATTACTGTGGAAGATGAAAACTACCGATGATGCCTTTTTCAACCTGAACTGGCCGGGAGCATGTCGGGATCGCTGACCGATCTAGAATCGCCATCGGATCGGTCCGCTAGCTCGGGCGCTGACTCCTTCTTCAAAAAGTAAGAAACGGCGGGACCTGGCATGGCTCGCCTGTCAGCTTCGATGCCTAAGTCATTCTTTCTCGATGAAATAAATCAACTACTTTAAAGGGCGAATGTTCGCGTCCCTTTACCGATGGGTGGCCCATTTATAACATATGCTTTCCCACAGACTAAGTGATATGATTCTTCCATCGACGGGAATTTCCTCGCCTTTATCACATTCGACATAAGGGATAAATGAGAGCAAATATCGAGAATTATCTACTCCTCATTGGTGAGATTCGATTTGTTTTACAGATGTTGTTATCGGGATTTATCCTACTTCTCATCGATGAGATTCGGCTGATTTATGTGATATGGGCTTTTCGGGACAGTTCATGTCGCCTCAGGCTAACCAAAATCTGGGGTTTTCCGCTTGGGCCTGCCAAGGGCTCAAAGGCCCACCGGGTTTACTCTTTCTCGGGCTGGGAAGTGGGCCTATGCGCTATTTTTTAAACCCTATTGCTGCCCTCACTCTTGTGTACCATGAAAGCATGCAAGGGGTCAGATTGGTTAATCTAAAAGGATTTCCAATTGCTTCGCTTCAAGGTCGGGTTTGTTGTGGCTTGTCGCCATCATATGTCTTATGATAACATGACTTCTTTGGTTTTCGCGCTCACCTCTTCCAGCTTCTTAAGTTTTATGAGAACATCCTCCGACCGGCTCGCCTCTCAGGTTCCCGATCTGAAGCCTTCGCTTTTTCTACGAGTTCAGCCTTTCCTTCCTTAACGCTTGTTTCGACCTTCCGTGCAGTTCTTTCTCGGGCGTTGCGGTTCTTCGGGCTGAGGTAGCCTTTTCGTTCGTCCCGGGACTCCGTGCTGCCTTTCTTCCTTCCGTGTCTTTCGAAAGTAATATAGCGAGGCACTAGGCTAGATTGGTTAGGTCTTGTTCTTACACTGCTACTCCTACGGGTCCGTGGGTCAGCCCTCTTCCTTGTGCATGGAGGTGACTCCTCCGCTGTATCTCGATCAGGTGCGGCGGGCGCCCGATCGCTGGATCGGGTTGCTTTTCGAGATGCTCTGGGTGAACCTCCTCTCCCCATGGATAAAGGGAAGGGTAGAATCACTAGATTGGCATCCCGCGGATCTAATATCCAAGCTCCACAGGCAAGTAATGCCTCCGCGTGACCCAAATTGAGCTGAGCCTCATAATGGGAAACTTTGGCGAGGCGTTACAGCCCCTTTGCGTCCAGGTTTGCCTCCCGACATTCACCACCTACATGGTCCAAGTGCCTAAGATGGTGTGGTTTCTCGAGGTGGCCTTCAATGATCTTCACATTCCTCTACACCCCTTATAAAAGATTCAAGCATTTCAATGTCTGCCCTCTAACTTTCGCCCAATTTCGGCATTCTGCTAGCTGTTGGTCTTCTTAGGGACAAGGGCTCGGGTATTCCCAAGATAGCTCGCTTCGACCTTTTAGTGTGAAGGAAGCCGCCGGGCGCGCCGCGTTCTCCGATTATCTTGATCCGCATTCCCATAGATCAGGAAGGAGCGCGCATTTCTTCGCCGTTGGTCGTAATTGGGAGCACACTTCTTGATAAGGATGACACTGGCGTCTACTATCAGACCACTCCCAGACCACCCGCGTGAGCATCGCTTAGCTTAGCTCGTCTGCTTAGCCGTAAGCCATAGGTGCCTCTAATTCCCTTTCGTAGTGTGTCTTTCGTGCATTCGCCGCGATCTCACCCGAAGACAGTCGCAGCGAGTCAATGAAGTGTCTTCCGTGCTCTTACTCTGAGCCCATCGTGTCCGATATTCCTGGATCTTCGTGTTCGAGGTCCTCCTGCTCCGCTACTACAGGCCTTCACCTCCTCCGTTGCGGAAGTTTTCTCAGCTTTACTGGGCCTCCCGCTGCCAAGCCTACTAAGGGAGAGCTGCCCGCGGAGACGCGTCCCGAGGTCCCGAAGTGTGAAGCTTAAAACTGACTCTCCCGCTGAGAGGGGCGCCCGCCCCGGGTAAAGTCCTAAAGTTTGGGACGCCTTCTACTCACCTTCCAACGGCGTCCGGAAAGCCGGGCAGGCCGCGCCCCGCCGAGGTTCCTAGTTCCCAAGTTCAGCCCGCCCGGTTCCGTCGCAAAGGGCAAAGATTCCTCGAGGAGGGCTGCTGAGCCTTCATTGGAGGTCATGCCTATCACTGTTTGGAGTCCCTCCTCCCAGAGCGTAGAGCCTCCTTCTTCAAGGACGAAAGAGTCGAGGAGGAAACGTCCAGCTGGAATGAGATAGGATTCCTCTGCCTCAATGCCGAGCCTGCGACGGGCGCTGCTGTCCATCCTGATTCTGACCTTTAAGAGGCAGTGCCCTTCCCGCTGAGGAAGCCTTGTTTTCCCCCTGTGTGGGTCGCCCGTAGTTCCCCATGTCTTCACAGGTCTCGGCTTATCTCGGGGTTTGAGTCAGGCCACTTTAAGTCGGCATCACAGTGGCTACTATTTGAAGGGTTTTGACCATGTAGGTGGTCAAAATGTCGGGAGACCAGACCCGGACACAAAAAGGGGGCCTGTAACGCCTCGCAAAAGTTTCCATAAAGGTTCACCGCTAGGTCCCACCGCTGCAGCATTCTCGCACCTGCCAACTCGTATATCTCGATCCCGAGGGGATACTTAATCTCGGCCAATTCTAATCTTCCCTTTATCCATGGGGAGAGAGGAGGTTCACCCAGTGGTATCTCTGAAAGCCAACCCCAAATTAAACAACCCGGGAGGCGCCCACTTGCCCGCCTGACCCGATACAACAGGAGTCACCCAACACAGCGAAGAGATCACCCACTCCATGAGAATAACAGTAATAAGAACAAGACTTAATCCACCCGCCTCTCAAAGGCCTCCCTATTACTCCAAAAGACACGTAAGGAAGAAAGACGACCGTCCTGCATTTACCAGTGCTACCTCAAGCAAAGAACCACAAAACACCGTAAAGAACTCGCATAAATGCCTTAAATAAACGTTAAGCAGCAAAACCCGAACTCAGAGAAACGTAAAGGCTTCCAAGATCAAGGGAACACAAAGGCTTAACTACGTATATGTTCTCAATGAAACTGGAAAGAACTCAGAAGGAGTGGTAATGAAAATCTGGTGAAGTCATCATTACCATAAGACATATGACGGCGATAAAGCCCTAACCAACCCAAATTTAGAGTAAACACGCAGAAGTCTGACCCATCTGCTAACGATATGCCCTCGCACACGCCGTCAGACACAAGGGTCGGGGACAACTGATGGTTTAAAAATAGGCACGTAGGCCCACTCGCCAAGCCTAAGGAAAAGGTAAGCCTAGTGGCACTTTTAAGCCTCGCACCGCCCAAAACGAAGCCCGATTCAGCCGCTTCCCACGGCCAACAACACGGGATAATCCGAAGCCCATATCCTATAAATCAAACCGACCCTACCGCAAAGGAAGTAGGGATAAATCTCTTACCAACAACTTCTATCCTATAAACAAACCGACCTCACCAATGAGGGAAGTAGGATAATTCTCATAAACCGCCTCCTCATTATCCCTTATTAATCCGATAACAATAGTTGCAGGAAATAATTTATCCAACGGGAAAAAGAATCCTTTATCACCATCTGATCGGAAAGCATATGTTATAAATATCTGCCACCCATTGGTAAAAGGTACGAGAACATTCCTACCTCTCTAAGTAGTCGATTTCTTATTTCATCAGAAAGAAACTGACTTGTGTGCATCGAGCAGGCAACGTGCTCGCCGATCCCCTTTCGCTTACTTCAGAGGAGTCCAACGCCCGCAGCCGCTGACCAAATCAGTGACACCCAGATCCGGCCCAACGATCCCAACATGGTCCAACCCAGTTCCGGTTGAAAAAGGCATCATCAACTACAAAAGCAAAGATAAGCTGCAAGTTCAGTTTAATCCCATGATTTTATGACATATGATATATAGTTATACTTGGTGCAAATGACTAGTAGTGAATATCCAAGTCAGGTGGTGGCCATGGTGAAGCTTCATCAGGCTCGCAGTCGTGACAATCCAAGAATCCAAGGGTCATGGGTCAGCTCAGGGAGGCATGCGCTACTTTGCAAAGTTCGCCTACGATGTAAAAAGCGTGCCTCACGAATTCAGCGATGAACTGGGGCAAAAGAAGAAACACGACCAGCCTGCAGAGACTGTAAGAAAATATTGATTCTTTTCTTCTTCTACTCATTTTTCTCCAGTAATACAAGCAAACAATTTCGAGCTCAAGTCTATCACTCTCCGGGGCATCGCAAGGAATCCAGCCTACTGTGTCACGAGGATCCGAATGCTCATATCCTGATTTTTGGAGGTGTGATACAATCAAATATAAATGGGCGAGCGATGATGCTATTCACCTTAGATTGTTCCCATTCTCATCAAGGATAAAGGCAAGTACCGCTCATTCTCATAACCACCGTATTCAATAACATCGGACGACGATCGAACAAATTTACGGCTAGATTTTTCCACCACCCAGCGCTGAAAAGCTTCGAGAACTCCACATCAGTAGCTTCTGATCAACATAGGGAGAGTCATTCTAGTAAAGCATGGAGAGATTCAAAGATATAATGAGAAAATGCCCTTACCATAGTTTTTTACCAATGATGTCCACTTGCTCTTATACTTGTTTCTTGAGCGTCCCACCAGGACTCTCACTGATGTGCTTCCGCCAGGAGTGGACAGGGGATGAATCAAGTGGAGACTTATCAAACATGAGGAACACAGCCTTCAATGATTGTCAATGGGTAGTCGAGAGTAGCAATCGAAGAAACCATTGCCTGACCAGATATGTTCACAAACGTATCGCCTCAAGTGTCTAGAATCTCAAAGCAACTACAAGCTTCTCAATACCAGATCTCAATTATTTCCATGCCATAAAGTCAAGAAAGCTCACCTCAGGCGCGAGCAATGTCATGGACCCCATCTCACCCTCTCGCCTAATGATGAATGCTATGGGAGATTTGACTAGTGAACAAGCTCAATATATGGCGAAGTTCCTCAAACCAAAAATCAACCCATATGGTCAAATTCATAATCCGGTGAAGAACCATCCTAACTTTCATGGAAAATCATAATGCGAGTAATCCTACGGAGAAAGCCAAACCTCCAACCACTCTCAAGAGGCACAAGTCATCTAGATCCGAAAATGGAACAGCTATCGACATGCATATGAATACGATAAGTCACACGATAAGTTCGAGAATGGGACTAGACATCACGTAACAATCAAGCAAGCCAAATTAAATTCGCTGAGGTCCAAATGGGCCAAATGGCTTTGTTATTGAGCGAGAGAGGCAACATGGAAATCTACCTAGTACTTGAGGTCAACCTAAGGATAGAAGAATGAGCACAAAGCTTATATAACCCTAGAGTGGTAAGACTATATCATCGCTAAGGCCCAATAAGAGACAAAACCCCGCAGAAGTGAGAAAAGTAGCGCTGTCACCAAGATGTTGAAAAGTTAGAAGAAACTAGTCTCGCATACACCACAAAAAAAGTTAAACTTAAACCTATGTATAGAGAAGCCTATTATCCCGCATCTCGTATAACTTAAAAGAACATATTGGATGCGCTTGGCATGTTCATGGATATTTCAAAAAGCTGACATCAACATCCCATTTGGCCGCTACCCCAGCAAATGCCCGATACGTGAAATCAATGGCGACGCCTTGGCTCCAAGAAAGGAAGTTCTGACTATGATATTTGCCGCCTCACATAAGAATGTAGTGCTATATCAAGAAAAGAAGTTTCCTGCCGAAGATCCGTGTAGCTTCACAATCCCATGTGCTATCGGGAATGTAGTATTT
>JAEQBH010009077.1:0-77569 GCA_016808115.1 Tetrastigma voinierianum | reverse complement strand
CAAAAACTTGTTGTAACCCTGATATGTGATGTAAAACCAGTTTTAATTTGTGTATATGATGTTATGTAATTAAAAATAGTTTTGTACTAAATCACAGTAAGTACACAGGTCATACAAGTAATAAAGTGAACTCTAGGAGTCTAGATATCATTCCCATAGGGATTGATGAGAAATCTAAAGATCAACTACCCCTACTACTCAAGATCATCACTATTTGAACCTCTAATTTGAAGTTGAAGGTTATCACATCTAAAATAAATTGAATGAAGAACAAAAAAATGACTCTCTTCTAATAGAATTAGGAATTTCTGAAGTAGAAATCTGATGGGGAAGAAAGAATCGTGTAAAGCCCGAGAAAAATTCACGTTTTTGAGGACAGCCGAATATCCCGGGTGACACATGGCATGACATGTGGTACACTTGTGTGAATGGCTCACATTGAGCCAAGTGTCAAGTGGAAGAAATAATGGGAAAGATAAAATAAGAAAAAAGTAATAATAAGGAAAAGAAAATAATAATAATAATAATAATAATCAAATAAAAGGAACAAAAGAAAACAACAGAGAGGAGGAGGTGTTTGGAGAGAATAGAGAGGGAGAAAAAATATATTTTTTTTCTTATATTTGCTTCTTTCTAAGATCTACGAAAATTGGACCATAGGTTTCGTTGAGCCAATGAGTCGATCCGGCATGAGGCTACGGCGTGGGTACCCAATCTTGAGTTTTGTCAAACTCCACGAGGTAGGGAATTTTCCTACTTGGGTTCTTTCTAGCCTAAAGGCCATTTAATGGCTTGGGATTTTCTTAGAGGCCGTGAAAGGTCGTAAATTTCAATTCCAAATTTTTTAGACGAAGTGTAGGAATTTTTAGGAATTTTCGGAATTTGTTCGAATAGTACGGGCTGAATTTCGAAATTTGTTCCAGACCAGGTTCGGGTTGAAATTGGAGATTGTTTCGAGCAGTCCATGATTTTGGAACTATTTTCGAAGCGATCAGGAGTAGGTTAAGGTTTAGTTTTGATCCAAGAGACTAATGTCTTCGGGTTTTGTGGTGTGTTTGGTATCACAATAATTTGGTAATGAGCTTAGTGAATGGACGAAGGTATTTTATTTTATGTGGGTCTAAGATTTAGGCCATTTGTATGTTATTGTTGTAAAATATTAAATAACATGCTGTTGTGTGTAAAAATTATATTAATATGTGCTTGTGTGATGTATTAACATGGAAATTGTGATAAATAGAAATTATATGTAGAAAATATAATTGAGATTTATAATTGTTTCATGTAGCTCTTGTGTGCATGTAACATGACATAGCATGAAATGACATATTTTTCATATGCACAGTCCATCCCAGCATCCAGTCGGGTGTGGGTGCATATGTCTTATTATTCACCATTCTTGGTGAATGTGTAGATGGCTTCAGAAAATGGGACCCGTCTAAAATCGAGACTCACGGTTGAATAAAACAATAATAAATATAAATCGCGTGTGTTTGGGTGTAGCAAGATGGGGTAGATCCCCCCAGAGTGAAAGACCCAAATTTATATGGTTAGACATAAAAACGTCGGTGAAAGCCCGTAAAAAATGTTAAATAGGAGTCTGTCCTCACAGTAAGAACCGAATGTGGCCCTGGAAATGAATAACACATAGGTTGATAAATGAAAATTGGAGGTTGTCCAATGGTTTAAAAGTCATTGGGTGAAACACGATTCTTGGTTTTCACGCAGCGTTATGGAATGTGAGGGAATTCGATCGGGACTCGGGTTGTGGAGCATGAGGGAATTCTCATCTCATGCATGACACGGAACATTCCATATAGGATTAGATTATTTATGGTTTAATGTTTTATGTACGCCATTTCATGTGCATTTAGGCGGGGAGTAGCCATTGTAGAAGAATTTTCTACTAGGCATTTGCTCACCTTTGTTGTGGGAGAAACCCCCTTTTAGGTAAAGGGGGTATGCGAGAAGACATTGCTCTGACAAGGACCATGATTATGAAAATATGTTGGCCTAGACAATACTTTTATAAAAGTGTTTATGTAAAATTGTAATTAAATTCTTTTAGACTATTGTATAAATAAAGGCGTGTAATATGAAATATAGTAAGAGGGCCATGATCGAGACTCTTATGGAATTTGTAATTAAGGCGTTTATTTTCTATAATTTAGATTTAAATGTGAATGAATGGATTCCAATAAAGGGATGCATATTAGGGATATAAACGGATGGTCCTGTGGTCGATACTGTATATTTGAGACCTTGGATGGAGTTATGATTATTTATCCCCGGGTTTATGTGTTGGGTAGAGCTCTAGAACAAAGGAGATTTCTGCGATTTTGTAAAAATTTGGGATCGATAATTGGACACAACAGTGTAGTATCAGGTCTTAATCGCTTGAAATTGCAGTTAATGAGTTGTCAATGGGACCCTGGATTTTGGAATTATCCTTTGTAGTATCGAGAAATTCGGGTAACCATTTTACAGGGCTCGGGTGGGGAGGTATCCACGGTGTTTCGGATATTGGCTTGTCATGGTTAGTATCGGGGAGTGGAGTATACAGAGCACCTAGGATTAGTGGGCATGGGTGTAGAACACGACATTGATTGTTTTTGTGTTCTAATATGTTCCACGGAGATGTATTGTGTTTTTGTGTGCTAGTGTGTGTGAATTTTGGGGATGAAATTCTGTTAAGGAGGAAGAATGTAAAGCAGGAGAAAATTCAATTTTTTGAAAAATGGCCAAAGCAGGTAATTTGGTTAAGCCGAAAATTTTCTAAATCTCGGATGTCGAAACGAACTTTACAGTTGAATTTGTCTCGCGAAATCTAGTTGCCGTCAAATTTACGATTTGGATTACGAATGTCGAATGTCACGTTCTTGAGACATCGTGTGTGGGGTAACTTTGTAATTTATGACCTGTGATACACTTGTGTGAATGGCTCATTAGGCAAGTGTCAAGTGGAAGAAATAATGGGAAAGATAAAACAAGAAAAATAATAATAATAGGAAAATAAATAATAATAAGAATAATAATAAATCAAATAAAGGAAAAAAGAACGGCGGAAGGAGAGGT
This sequence comes from Tetrastigma voinierianum, assembly GCA_016808115.1. Lineage (NCBI taxonomy): Eukaryota > Viridiplantae > Streptophyta > Magnoliopsida > Vitales > Vitaceae > Tetrastigma > Tetrastigma voinierianum. The sequence goes on along the minus strand of JAEQBH010009077.1, from coordinate 74,494 downwards.
GTTTGGAGAGGCAAGAGAGAGAAAAATATTTTTTTTCTTCTCTTTGCTTCTCTCTAAGATCTGAGTAGACGTGAGTTTTCATCGGAGAAAGGCAGGAATCAATCCATGCATCGAGAGCTACATGTGGGTACCAAAATCTTGGAGTTTTGTCAAACTCCACGAGGTAGGGAATTTTCCTACTTGGGTTCTTTCTAGCCTAAAGGCCATTTAATGGCTTGGGGTTTTCTTAGAGGCCGTGAAAAGCCATAAATTTCAGTCCTAAATTTTTTGGATTGCGTGTAGGAATTTTTAGGAATTTTCAGACTATTTTGAGCAGTCAGAATTTGAATTTGGGACTATTTTGAGCAGGTTAGGTTGGGGGTGGAGACTATTTTCGGACCGTTCGGACGAGGATTTTTGGCTTGTTTTTCGACGGTCCCGGGGATTTGGATTTGAGGTTTGGTTTTAATCTAGAGACTGATGTCTTCGGGTTTTGTAGTGTGTTTAGTATATGATAATTCGGTGATAAGACCATGAAGGACCAAGAGGGTGCCTTGTTTTATGTAGATGCAGATTTGGAGTCATTTGTGTCATTATTATCGTAAAATATTAAAATAACATCTTTGTTGTATTATACAAAAATCTATGTTAATATGTGCTTCGTGATGTATTAACATACATTATGATAAATAAATTATATATAGAAAATATAATTATACGAGATTTCTAAATGTTTCATGTAGCTCTTGTGTGCATGTAACATGACATAGTATGAAATGACATATTTTCATTTCATATGGGGTCACATCCGTCGAGTCGGGTGTGGGTGCGTAGTCTTGTTGTTCGCTGTTAGTGAATGTATGGTGAGCTCAAAAATGGGACCACGTCCAAAATCGAGACTCACAGTTGTATAAAACAATAATAAATATAGATCACGTGTGTTTGGATGTAGCAAGATGGGGTAGATCCCCCCTCCCCCCAGGGTGAAAGACCAAAATTTATATGGTTTAGACATAAAACCGTCGGTGAAAACCCGTAGAAAATGTTGAATAGGCGTGCGGCGTCCTGCGGTGAGAACCAAATCTGGCCCACAAATGAATAACACACAGGATTTGATAAATGAAAATTGGAGGGTTGTCCAATGGTTTAAGTCATTGGGTGAAACACCAATTACTGGTTTTTCACACTTGGCATTGTAGATGTGAGGGAGTCGGTCGGGACTCGGGTTATGGGCATGAGGAGTCTCATCTCATGAATGACTCAGAACATTCCATATAGGATTACATTATTTATATGGAATATAGTTTGACGTTTATGTCTTGGCAGATTTCATGTACGGTCGGCGGGGAGTAGCCGTTGTAATGGGATTTTCTCTTGCTGTGTTGGGGATGTGTAGTCTGGGGGTTGTACAAGGAGGCAACCCCGACAGTAGTAATTGTGAAGTAGACATGTAACCAAACAATACTTTTATAAAAGTATTTTTATATAAAAGTGTAATTAAATTCACCCAGACTATTGTATAAATCGGGTAATATAAATATGGTAGAGAGATTCGTGATCGGACTCTTTTGAATTTGTAATTAAACATTTATTTTCATATTTTAGATTTAAATGTGAATGAATGGGTCCCGATAAAGGGATGTATATTGGTAGATTTAAATGTGAATGAATGGGTCCCAGTAAAAGAGATGTATATTAGGGATATGGACAGATGGACCCTATGGGTCAATACTACTTCTATTGAGACCCTGGATGGGTTATGATTATATTGTTATACAGGTTGTATGTTGGTAGAGCTCCCCGAACAAAGGAGACTCTGCCCGATTTTTGTAAAAATATGGATCCCGATAAATGGGACACAATAGTGTGGTATCGGGTCACCCGAAATCCATACAAATTTTACGAGTTGATGGGTTATCAGGACCCCGGTTACGGTGTCACAGTAGGTATTCTTACTGTGGTATAATTTCTAAAGAAACAACCAAGAACATGAATCCACGGATTTGTCGAAAGCAGGTAGTCTACCATTAGGAGAATACCTCTGGACCTACACATCATATTTAGCTTACCATATTCCTAAGCACGAGTGATAGGTCTAAATAACTACTTTTAGGATTTGATCCTCTTTAAGATGCGGTTGTTTTTCCTAAGCAATACTTCACAACTATCTCTTTAGACTAAAGTAGCACTTTATAGACAGGATAATCTGAAGCTTTCTCTGATGAATTAGTACCTCGATCGCAATTGATTAGAATACTCTCTCCTTGAATAGAATCTATGCTAACACGGGATCAAGATTATTCTATCGAATTAGGATGAAACCTCTAAGGATTAATCTGATTCATCAAAGAAAATGGTTCTAATTCATAGGAGACACATAATTTGTCACTGAAAAGACATGAAGTCGAGGCTAGAACTTTCACAGGTGATGTATACAATGATCTTTAAATTGCATTAATTCGAGTGAATATTAGTGCAATGTACCTCCCAAGTTACTACTCTTACTCTCAGATCTGTGTCCTCAGGGGATCTTGCAAATCATAACACAGTCGACTCTTTAAAGTGCAAAGGCATTGATAATGAAACAAAACATTATAGAGCAATTACCAATTAAATCAATCCGTTTTCATGCCCAAGACATCATTTAAATACTCTATTGATAATTTTAAAACACCCAATTCTTCCCAAAGAGGCTTGGCCTTCCATTCTTGAATCCTGATGACAATGACTAGTTAGTAGACAAATTCATTGAGGCTTGTGATCAAGCCCTGAATAAAATGACTCCATAAAAATTTCTAGATTACATTCAAGTTCGAGACAAAAATATGAGGTAGTTTACAATCAATCCAGCTCGAAAAATCAACTCAGATTCACTACTCTAATTCTAGAAGAAAGAAAAATTAATCTACAAAAGAAAATAAAAAGAAAGTAAAAGAAAAATATATACAAGAGACTTGAGTCCTCCAAAAGCTCAAGAGTTGTTTGAAAATTTACTTGAGAAGATTCTTTTCCACCTAGGATCTTCTATTTAGGCATCGATCATTGGGCCTAAGCAATTGAAAAACAAACTTCAAAGAGCCCAAAATTTCTGCCCTAGTCAACCCTTGATGTCGTAGTTGATGTCGCGACATTGTTTGTTTGATGTCATGGTCTGATTTTGATGTCGTGACATTGCAATCTAGTGTTGTCACTAAATTTTTCTATATGTTCAATGTCGATGCAGATGTCGTTGCCAATGTCGCGACATTGGAATTTGATGTCGTCAATCTTACAGCCTTGTTCTGATGTCGCGACTTTGAGTTTCGATGTCACGACATTGGACTTAGTATTTTCCATGTTTCATCTTGGCTTTGATGTCGTGACTCATGAATTTGATATTTGCGGTATTCTTCAGCCAATGTTGCTGACATTCTGCATTTTTTAGGTATGTTCACTTCACCTTATGTCGCGACATTGAATTTGGTATTCCGCTTCTTTCAGCTGATGTCGCGACATTGATTTGATCTCACAACATTCCTTGGCTGATGTCGCGACATTGATTTTTGATGTCGCGACTTCAACCTATGTCGTGACATTGGTTTTATCTCACAATATTCCTTAGCTGATGTCGCGACATTCTTCAGTTGATGTCGTGACATTAAGTTTCTAATCACCTTTTGCTGCTTTCTTATTGATTTTTTCTTCTTTTCTTTAAATTCCTACAAAACACAAATCTAGGTGAAGACTTCATAATTTTATACTAAATATACATGAAAAATGGGCTTAAAAATATATGAGTTTTAGACTCATCAAACTCCCTCAAACTTAAAGTTTTGCTTATCCTCAAGCTAAGAAAATACTATTTGTTTGTCCTCAAACAATTGAAATTAATTTTTTAAGGACATTTTTCATTTTAACCATCTTCTTAGTCATATCAACAATTTGGATTCAGTGAAATAATAGTTATTGCTATCAATTTCAATAACTTGGGAATTTTTGGATCTAAAGGTATAATTCGAACATTCGGTAAAACGGATAGTTCTTATTTTGGCTAAACAAGTATGGTTCTTAACCCGGTGTGTGTTGATGCTTCCCTTTATGACTAATTTACCGATTATGCTTGTATATAAGGACTCACTGTAACAGATTGGTAACCTTTACAGTGACTTAGGTCTTATAGGCATTCATATCATTTCTCCACTAATGTAGGCCTTAACCTGACCCTCATGATCAGATAGGTCCTTTAGGCTTATAATGTATGGCTAGGGTACTTGGGTAGATAACTGGACATTTTAAGGTTTAAGTTTACCAAATTGCATACATCTTCTTAACATTCTACCCTCTAACTGCTCATCCTTTCTTTTCTATTCAAAGCTTTTTCAAAATCTCCCCCAAACTTGTTTAGGTGCATCTTTATACATGTTTCCCACTATAGATTTTCTTTCTCCACTCTTTGTTTCAGTTTCAATTCCTCCAGTTTAGAAGCTCTTTTCCTGTCATTTTAATCAAGGTTAGGAATGGTGCAATGTTTTTCCTTTTTAAGCTTTCTACCACCCCATAGCAAGCTTTGGGTCAGCAACTCCCATGCTAGTTGGCATTAGGGTACTAGGTGTAGAACACCCCTAAGGACTTAATTTCTCAAGGGAGGAAGGCTACAAGGCAAAACATATTCCTCCTTGAAACTGTATATTTTTCAACTTCTCGGTTTGCTGTTGTGCGCCTCTTTTTGTACATCTTTTCTCAATTACTTTTCTTTCCACATCCTTAATTCTCATCCTTCTTCACATTTCAAAATTTTACTCCCCCAAACTTGTTCTCTTGATCACTTTTTCTACACTTATCTTGCAATTTGAGCAAACTAAGGGTTCTCTACTGAATTATAAGAATTTCAGGAATGGTTAAGGTTCTTTCATGTGGTTTTGATGATGAAATTGGCATTAAGCTCAAACAATGTACTAAGGTATATGCCTATAAACATATCACAGGATAAGTGATAGAAGAGCTCAAACTATCTAAGGATAGCTAAATCATTTCCTAGCGGTTGTGATGCAGGATTTGCCTTGAATAATAATACAACAAGTTCTAGGACATTTTGAAACTAAACTAAATAAATCAATAAAGGTGTTCCTAACCTAAGCAGAATTAGTTTTCAAGGTACTTATGACCAATGTGCCAATTTTCAATCATTATTTGAATTGTACTGTTTAAGCAAACTAGAATTATCTGCTTGATTAATATTGCCTTCAATTTCAGTCTCTTAGAATCTAAAATCTCAGCATAATTGCCATTGACACCACAACTTTCAATTCTATTCCAATTTCTCTGCCTAATTTTCCTCTAAAGATTTATTGGTTTGGTTCCAAAACAAATTACTATGCTCTTATACCATTTATCAGTTTATTTTGATTCAGCATTTCAATTAATGATATGTAAACAAAAGGAAGGAAAAGGAAGGAAGGAAGAAAATAGTTCTACCAAAAAGATTAATGTTAGCTAAAAAAATATAAGTAGTCCGACAACGTATTTAGTATTTCAAAACCCGAATATGATACATTGTCACTGAGCCATATAGCAAAATCTACTCACGTAGGCTTCTACTAGCTCCTCCCATGTTGTCACTGAGCCATAGTGTAAAGATTCAAACCAACTGGCTGTAACATCCCTTCATGAGAAGGGAAACAACTGCAACTTAATAACATCCGTCGACTCCATTCCAGCTTTCTGATTGTTTTCCATCCTCAAGAACCTCCCCAAGTGCTCATTTGGATCCTCACTTAGGTGTCCAATAAACTAGTGCCGCTAAACCATGGTGAAGAGTGTAGGCTTCAGCTCAAAGTTGTTTGCTTCTATGTTAGGTTGCTTGACTACAGAGTACTCATCCCCGATGATAGGTTTATAGAAGTCCTTCATTGCTCCCTGTCTTTAAAGTCTTTTTGCTACTACAACTAGCTCATTCTGATTAGTCTCTTCTTGCTCTACACCATAGCCTGCTTCTTTACCACTCTCCCTCACCTTTTGGTTCTCCAGTGTTCTCTCTAGTTTAGTGTTTAGTGGTAGCAGTTCAACTTCCAGCCTTCTCTGCATGTACGAAGTGCCTGAAATAATGATATACTTAAATCAAAGTGAGATCAGTAGATAACTTGAATACATCATGATTAGCTCAATAGAAAGATCAGTAGCTGTCAGCTATTGCCATAGAAACTATTTTTCTAAAAATTTTGATAAAAGAAAATTTTCCAAACTAGCAATTCTCTTTTTGGTTGGAATATTGATCCTTAAACTCTACTTCAATCCCCAGTAACAGTGCCAAAAACTTGTTGGACCATTTTCTAATCTAAACAAGACTCTTGACAAGGCTACCAGAAGACTATTGTCTAATCCCCGGCAACGGTGCCAAAAACTTGTTGGAACCACAATATGTGATGTAAAAATTGTTTTCTATTGTGTCTATGATATTATGTAATTAAAACTAGTTTTGGTCTAGTACTACAGAATTACTGGAGTCATGCGGTAATAAAGTGGACTCTTAGAATTAGGATATCATTCCAGCCAAGACCGATGAGAAATCTAAAGATCGACTACCCTTACTACTTAAGATCATCACTACTTTAACATCTAATTTTAAGTTGAGTTATACTGTCTAAAATAAATTGAATGAAAGAATATAAAAATGACTCTCTTCTAATAGAATCAAGATTTGCAAGTAGAAATACACTAGGAATGAATCGGTATTCTTACTATTAGTTTTTTATAATTTAAGCGAGTGAGGACATGAATACTGGATTTGTCGAGAGTAGCATAGAATACATACCCAGGGACCCAACACATTTCATAGCCCCAGCTTACTATGTTCTGTCGGGTCATTAGATTCTAAATAACTACTTTTAAGTTTAGTCGTCTTTAGATTTGGCTCTTTTCTGGCAGTTACTTCTGACCATCTCTCTGGACTAAGTAATTTTGCCCTCATGACATGATGTCTGAGTCTTCTCGATAAATTGATACCTCGATCCAAAATTCATTAGAATGCTCTCTCGTGATTAGAATCTATGCTAACACGGGATCAAGTTATTCTACCCAGGTGGATGAAACCTCTAAGGATTAAAAGCGATTCATCAACAAATGGTTCTAATTCCTCGAGAACACACTTTTGCTGTCACCCATAAGGGAACATTGAAGCCATAGGCTAGAACTTCACCAATGATGTACACAGTGATCTTTAGAGTGCATTAATTAAGTGAATATCAGTGCAATATACCCCAAAGTGCACTCTTTGCTCTGGATGTTCATCCTTGTGTCACTGGAGGTCTGTCACTCTTTTTAGGTACAAGACGTTGATATTCAGAACAACACATTGCAAGAGCAATACCAATTAAATCAATCCAGTTTTTCATACCCAAAACATCATTAAAATACTACAAAAAATAATTAAAACACCCAATTCTTTCCAAAGGGAGCTTGGCCTTCCATTACTAAATCTCAGTAATGACTAGTTAATCGAATAATTCATTGAGGCATATTAAAATTGAATAAAATGAATTCCATAAAAATTTTAAATTACATTCCAATTCAAACATAATGAAGTTGATTTACAATCAATCGACTCGAAAAATCAACTCGGATTTTCTCTAATTAAAGAAAGAAAAATTGATAGAAAATAAAATAAAATAAAATAAAATAAATAAAAAAAGAAAAATATATCTGAGAGACTTAGATCTCTAAAAGCTCAAGAGCTGGCTGGCTACTTTCAGAAAGGTTGCGCACTCCACCCTAGGAGCTTCTATCTGAGGCAATCGGTGGGCCTTGAAAGCGAGGCGAAAAACACGGACTTTAGAAAAAGCGAAATTTACGCCTTAGTCATCCACTGATGTCATGGTTGATGCTCGCGGCTGATGTAACGACATTCGCGATCCTAATAGAAAATATTTATTGGGGTACCTGTGTGTTAATGTGCATTGGCGATGTAGTTGCCAATGCAAACATTGAATTTGATGTCGTCAATCTTACAACCCTATTTTGATGTTTGAACTTTGATACGATGTCATGACTTTGAGTTTCGTTGTCGCGACATTGGACTTAGTATTTTCAATGTTTCATCTTAGCTTTGTTGTCGTGACTCAGGAAGTTGATGTCGTGACATTCTTCAGCCAATGTTGAGACATTGTTGTTTTCTATTCTATTCACTTCACCTGATGTTGCGACATTGCCCATCTGATGTCGCGACATTGAATTTGGTATTCCCACTTTCTTTGGCCAGATGTTGTGACGTGGTTTTGATCTCTGACGTTCCTTAGTTGATGTCGCGACATTGATTTTTGATATCATCAGTTGATGTGTAACATTGCTTTTTAGTGAATGCCCGATAAACTGTTCCTTACTCGATGTCGCGACTTTGAATTTGATAATCGCGACATTGTTTTAATCGCCGTCGTTGATATTGCGACATTGAACTTTTATGTTTACTCGCCCGGCCCGATATCCACGACATTGGTTTTATCTCCTGACATTCCTTGGCGAATGTTGACATTCTTAGTGGTGTCGCGACATTGAGTTTGATCACCTTTTCTTGCTTTGCCTTTTTTCCTACCAGTTCCTAAAAACACAAATCAGGTAGAAGACTTCACTTAATTTTGCATTAAATTGAGCTTTTAAATGTAAATATACATGAAAAATGGGCTTAAAAATAGATGAGTTTTGAGTTCCTTGATGTCTCGTATCTTTGCCATACTTTTGACATTGTGTAGCCCATGGAGTAATTGATCTTTGATCCACTTAGGATGGATTGTGAAATAGCCATGTTCCTGGTAACCATCGCATTTTTATCCCGGTTTGATGGACTCCACAGCCCCCTTCATAAAATTGTTTCATTACTTCCATGTTGTCTAAGAAGGATAGGCATCGAATGACCAACCTGGGTCCTTCACAGCCTGTTTCCTTGCTTTGACATTATTTTTGCCCTTGCGGCTTGCGGGCTGTAAGGGATTAAGCTAATCCACATGAGTGCCTAACCTCTCACATGATTAGAAAATGTGTTTAAGATATTTCCTCGTAGAACCTTTGGTGAGCTCCCTTGTAAATTTGACATTGAGTGTTTGTCATTTTCGATGATAGGTTTTCAAGTATCCTCTTTTGAGGCTTTGCTTTTTTAGAGGGTTTAATGGTAATCCCCTTGTAAATGCAACCTTCATCTATTGTAGGTTGTTTCTGTTTCACTTATACTAGGCTTTCCTTCATTTCCTTTGATTTGAAGAAAGCTAGCAAAGTTAGAGAACTAGTAGAATAATTCAAGGAAATAGGATTTGTACCTATCAGAATAGTTCTCTGATTCATGACCCAGTGGGCGTATTAATCAAAAAAATTTATAACCTAATACCTTAAACTAGTAAGCATAAGCTGCTATAGTACAATTGTTCTAATATCATCCACAGGGGATGGGTTTCCTTCGTGGAAATGGCGATAATTGAGCTTAAGCCCCGGTGATTTCATTTGGATATTGGGGTTGTGATAAAAGAGTTGGTTTGATGATTTAAAACTGAAAATGAAATGGATCAAATTATGGAAAGAAGTCCCTTTAAGTATCATGTCACTAGACTTAGGTTCCTTAGGCAAATGAGGGGTTTTTCGGGTATTTTCCTCGCATTGGGGAGGGTAACATATAGTTATCTCCTAAATCAGTTCTTCATTTAGCTATAAAAACTAACCCTCATTAAATATTCTTGAAAAATGGCATTCACTACCCATTAATGTTCCTCGATTGATGAAAACGCATGTCATCATCAGCTCACCTTCAATAGGCCATAAGTGATAACTAAGCGAACATCACTTTGGATCTAGCATTAAGTATCCAATGTGCTACGAAAACACCATATCAAGCCATTCAAGGTAGATGAAGGGAGGATGGAAACCTAAAGTTGAAGGAAGAACATTAATGACGGTGAATACCTTTAAAAACATAGAAAACCCTTGGTTTTATGTTCCTTTGCCTATTACTACTTCAAGGAATAGAGAGTATCATCTCTGAAAGAAATCATCCTCGAGAGTGTTTGGCTAGTGAGAGAAAGAGAAATAAAATGAGAAGATGAGGCAGGAGCTTTTTTGAACAAGCTTCCCAAAAACTATTTTAATAAATCAAATCCTATGTTACAAAGAGTCTTCTTTGGGAGTGGCCATATGCAGATTCAGTCTGATTGCAAAAATATACAAATCGAAGCACCATTACGGGAGAAAGTGGGAAAAACACGAAGAAATCAAAATTAAATGCCTGACGGAGACAATTCAGAGGTTGCAAAATTCTCAGCCATACGAAGTCGCGGGGTTGCGAATTATGAATTTGGCAAGGATTGCTACTACATCTTTCTTTGCTTCTGTTTTTGCCTTCTTCTATGCTCTTTAGTTTTGAACTGTAACTGGGTTCTTCATGCTTGAGCTAAATCCCCATTTTCAATATATATATATATCCTTTGAAAAACAACAAAAATTGCCACAAGATTTGATTAGTAGCCTTGCTAGGAAATTAACATGTCAACTGGGTCAATTAGGCTATTACTACACAAAAAGTTCTCAAAACATGGAGTGTTAAGGGTGTGAAACAGCACTATTTGGGTAGTAATCACTCCCCCAAACCAACACATTGCTAGTCACTTAGCAGTGAAGGAAGAATCGAAAACAATCAAAGCAAGATGAACTATATATGTATCACAAGCAGTTTTCCAAAAGCAATGAGGTATTAAACCAAACCTTAAACAAAAGTCATGAGAAGTCTTGCCCGATGACTATCTCGAAAGGAGTATGTGCTATGCAAATTCAGAGTATCAAAATTTCAGCTCTTAGAACCAACCTGAAACCTTCACAAAAACCTAAGTATTGCTGATTAAGTTTCAAAATATTCTATAAATTGTCCTCTCCCCCAACTGGCTCTTTTCTACACTAGCGACTAGCGGCTTTAATAGTCAGGGAGCCTCATTTATTTCACAACTTTTTTTCACTGTAGGGGTGCAATGCTAAGGGTATCGAATTCACAATTGTCTATGTAACGGGGGTCCATCGATGACTCCCAACCAATCAAGGCTTAAATTCAATTCATAAGAAGTCTCAACCACTAACTCTTGATTTCGTAGGACTTATAAAAGTTCGATACTCCGGCACTGAGTGCTAAACTCTATATTCACCCATGTAACGAGTAACAAAGTCGGTGACTTGCAACTAGTTGGCTTAGGGCACCGGGCTTTAAAGACTTTCTCCATATACCCCTCGGACCATGCTCGGGTTTCATGGCAAGTGTCACGATTTTTTTATTTTATTCTTGGTCTTTTCTCTTCTTTTAAATTTTTTTAAGACCCATTGGTCTTTTAGGGATCCCAACCTATTAAAGGTGGTCAAAGTACTAGGCCGGATTTTGCAAGGTTCGGGAGGCAGCGGTTTCAAGTATAGTGAAAACTAACATTTGCAATGTGTGGTTAGTTCAAAGTGGAAGAAGTAAGGTTGAAGACAAGAGGAGTTTCAACAATTCATCAACTTTTATAAACATAACACCACTCTAAAATCAAGAGTATTGAGACAAGGTTTCAATTTCTCCCATTGCAAGTTGAGAATTACAAAAAAAATTATGAGGAATCTGATGGGGAAATAAGAAACTGAGAAACTAAAAACATGAGCTATACTATAAAAAAAACTAGCAATCCGTTCATTATTCAAAACGGACTTGCTCGAAACATAAGGCAGCTTGTGCTTTAACTCTCCCCCAACCAAATTTTGCATTGTCCTCAATGTGGCTTAGGAGGGAAACTTAAAGGAGGAAGTGATACCTCCTCAGGTAGCTGCAGGGGGTAGAACCTCATCCTCATCCTGTGAGTGAGTAGGGCTAAAGATGATGAAACACATGGCGGGTTGAAAAATTTCTTGTGGAGATATTGGAGAGCTGGGGCTATTTGAGATTCTTTCTTTGTTTGAGATCTTTGGGCTAGTGATCTTTGGGGCTAGCTGCGGAGAAAGTGGAATAGGTGAAGCCTAGGTGCTCATCTGAGCAAGGATGAAGCCCGATGCAGTCATCTGTTGTGCCGCGATATGGGCGCGTGAGGTGCGGCGTAATTGGCGGCGAGAAGTGCGGACATAGGCCATAATCGCTAGAAAGTCCTGTGCAGATATGTGGACAAACTCCACAGGTGATGCAGATGTATTGGACCGGCATGAGCAATGGGCAGGGAAGATTAGGCTGCGGGAGCAAATCTTGTTGTTTAGTTTGTAGGCTCTGGGCGAGAGTAGGAGGATACTTTCTTGTTTCTCGGAGAGTCTACCTATTGAGCTTCCTTAGCAGGTGGAGAGGCATGAACAGGGGGAGCCCCAGGCACAAACTGCCACTTCTCTACTGTAAAGGTGGCCTCTCATTCACGACGGCACTCGTGGTAGAGCCGCGGGAAAACCGGAGTTCTCGAAACATAGGGCGGCCACGGGAACAACAATGGAATGGCCTCGGCCTTGCTAAGATTCTTTCTGTAGATCTTCTCCTCGAAGAGAAACAAAGATGATATGATCAGATATGGGGAGCCAAACTAGAAGCCCTCAAAGATGCAGAATAAAGCCTCAAGGATGGCGCCTCGCCTCTGTACTACATGCTGCAACAAAAACATATTGGAACGTAGCACGTGGATGGAAGCTGCCTCCGGAAAAGTATAGTACTAGTGGATGTGTTTTGGGAGAGAAACCTGACCATCTCTCAGGGTGAAGGGTTGGGCCACTGCATGAAGTCCATTGAATTGGCAAGAGCCACTAGAAGCTGAAAAGCTGCATCGATATCGGCTACTCGCAACATGCCTTAACTACCGTCAATGGTGAAATGAAGAGAAGTAGGGTGGGCCTCACCTTGGGAAGTCATGGTCTGATAGAAATCTATCACTACTCTCGAGTAGAAAAATTCCGCGAGTCGCGAATGAAAACAGGAGAGTAGCAATGGATGAGCCCCATAGAATCCGGAGCTCAAGCGGTGCTTGAAGGATGGTATATAAGCCCAGAAGTTCTTGTTGCTGGAACTCCCACTTTATTGCAATCGGTGTTTCACGCTACTAGGAGCACGATTGAAAAAGTGGCCTCCCTATTGGCAAAGTCAAGAGACTCTTGTCTAGGGAATGGAAAAGTTGTCTTTCAGAGAAGGTGAAGGCTTGTTGAGGCACTGAAGTACAATGGTATGTGAAGATTCACTAGAATTGGGAGTCGACCCGCTTGGATGGAGGCTGTCGGTGTATTGGCCGTAGGTGAGATAGAGGTGTCGAAACTAGTCTAGCCACAGTGGTGTATACGCCTTTATGGGGATGGTGGGACCTTGACCTAGGTAGAGATAAATAGGCACAGCGGGGTTGGAAAGGCCTTGGGATGGTTGTGTGGTCTGGGTAGGAGATGAGGGCCTCCGACAAGGCTGAGATGAAGAGTTGTGCCCTCCTGCAGTTACGGCCATGGTATCCAAGGTGAAGAGGAGGTTTTGAGGAGGATGAGGGAAGGAGAGGGTGTATGTAAAGGGGTGGGGGGGAGGGGTTAGTCTATTTATGGGTTGGGATGTCGACGAATCCTGAGGTGGAGGATAAAAAATGGGCTGGTCACGAGGTCTTGGAAGCAGACAGATGGAATGCTAAAGATGGAATTGGCTTAGAGGCTGGCACAAGTTCGCAGTGCCTTGGAAATAGGGTTGCGAAATTTTGTAACCCTTGCGAAAATGCTGTTGAGGGTTGCGAAAATGCGAAAATGTCTGGGTTTGTGTAAATTGATGCTTCTGAATGGTTTGGACCTGCATAGCTTCCCCTGCTTCATAAATATAGCAATTCCCTGCAAAAATGAACACAAAAATTACAAATAAATAATAGGAAGAGGAAATAGGAGCTAAAATTAAGATCAAATTAAGAGAGAGATAAGGAAAATTGAATAATGTAATATAATATAAAAAGGAGATGGACTCTGCTTGAGTCTCGGGAGGCCCGAGTCCGCAACCCAATTTTTCAAGCATTTTGAGGCTCAAGGAGGGTGAGCTCCTCCTTGTCCGGTTCAAAGCATATGGCTTGAGGCGGTGTCCATTCACTTTGAAAGTTTAGTTTTCATTTGAATTGAGGAGTTCCACTACTCCATTTAGATATACTTGATGAATGGTGAAGGGACCAATCCACCTTGACTTGAGTTTTCCGGAAGATGTGAAGCTTGGAATCATAGAGCAACACTTTGACTCCTTTTTGAAAATTTTTCCGAGCCACCATCTGATCATGCCATTTCTTAGATCTCTCTTTGGCAATTTTGGAGTTCAAGTAAGCATCATTCCTTAGTTCCTCTAACTCATTGAGGTCAAGAAACCTCTTTAGGCCGGCTCTTTCCAAATCCATGTTGAGCTTTTTAATTGCTCACTTGCCCTGTATTCAATTTCCACAGGGAGGTGACATGCTTTGCCAAACACTAGCCGATATGGGGACATTCCAAGAATGGTCTTGAAAGTTTTCTTGTATGCCCACAGTGAGTCTAGTAGCTTGAGGGACCAGTCTTTCCTATTTGAATTCACCACCTTCATCAAGATGATCTTGATCTCCTTGTTAGCTAGCTCAACTTGTCCACTGATCTAGGGATGGTAAGGAGTGGCCACTTTGTGTTTCACCCCATATTTGGCTAGTAGGGTTTCAAAGGGTTTGTTGCAAAAATGGGTACCTCCATCACTGATTATAGCTTTGGGCACTCCAATTCTAGAGAAGACATTCTCCTTTAAAAATTTAAGCACCACCACATGATCATTTGTTTTTCTGAGTGCCTCTCGACTACTTGGACACATAATCAACACACCCACCCCCAAGATATACAAATAACTAGAAAGGCGTGAAATGGCCCCATGAAGTGTGCCCCAAACATCAAATAAATCTACTACCAGAATTGGTTTCAAGGGCATCATATTAAGGTGAGTAAGCTTCCCAAGTCTTTGGCATCGATCACTTCTTGAGCACATAGCATAAGCATCTTTGAAAAAAGGAAGGCGTTAGAAACTTGATTCACGGCACCTTCATGGTTATCTTTTGAGAGGCAAAATGACCTTACGGAAGACCTTTTTTTCATAGCGGTGTGAAATCCCACATTGTTCCTCTTAAGCACACACCTTCTAATGATTTGATCCATACGATATTTGAACGAAATGGCTCTTCCCAATAATAGGAATGAATTTTGGCGAAGAAGTATTTCTTGTCATGTGCTTTCCATTCAACCAAGACCTCCCCTATTACTAAGTAATTAGCAATATAAGCATACCAAGAGGCATTCTCTACAAGCAGTAGAGACTCCTTAGGAAATTCATCATTAATGGGAGGACGGTGGGAGTCATGGGCTATGGTCAGTCTGGAGAGGTGATCTGCCACTACATTCTCCACCCCTTTCTTGTCTTTGATCTAGAGGTTGAATTCCTGGATCAAGAGAACCCACCTGATAAGTCTTGCCTTAGCATCTTGCTTAGTCAAAAGGTACATCAAGCGAGTGATGCAGCCAAAAATAACAATGAATGACCCACAGTATGCAGAATTTGTCTAAGGCATATTCTATGCTTGATTCTTTTCTATGGTTGTATGCTTCTACGTACTTCATTAGAGTCTTGCCCATAATAAACCCGTAGAAATTTCCATCTTCTCTCTACCCGTGGAAAAATCACTTGCATCACACATCACTTCAAAGGGTAGTTGCCCGTTAGGTGCTCTCGGCTATAGGTGCGATAGTCAGTGTAATTGGGCTCTTGAATCTCTTTTTAGCACCTTTCATCCCGGATAAACTTAGTAATAGCTTCACCGGTGGCTTACGGAGGTTTGCAATTTTGAAAAATCTTTAATAAACCTCATGTAGAAACCTGCATGGCCTAGAAACTGTCTCACTGCCTTGACATTTGTGGGAGATGGTAGCTTAGAAATAAGCTCAACCTTGGCTTTATCAACTTCAATGCCCTTGTTGGAGATGACATGTCCAAGGACAATTCCTTGATTTACCATAAAATGGCATTTTTCATAATTAAGCACCAGGCTTTTTTCAATGCATCTATTAGAGCAGGTCTAAGGTTGTGACACTCCTCAAAAGTACCTCCATATATGGTGATGTCATCCATGTACACTTCCATAATGCGTTCCAACATATCACTGAAAATACTGAGCATACACCTTTGGAATGTGGCAGGTGCATTGTAGATGCCAAAAGGAATTCTCCTGTAGGCATAAGTTCCAAAGGGGCAAGTGAAGGTGGTCTTCTCTTAGTCCTCCGTAGCAATTTCTATTTGAAAATATCCAGAATAGCCATCTAGAAAACAATAAAATGGGTGCCTGGAAACTCTCTCTAGAAGTTGATCAATGAAGGGTCAAGGAAAATGGTCCTTCCTTGTCACTGCGTTTAGCTTCCTGTAGCTTATACATACCCTCCAACCTGTGGTAAGGTGTGTAGGCATATATTCTCCTTTTAACATAATGGCCACCTCGGCTTTTTGGAATTATGACTGAGTAGGACTCGCCCAGAGGACTATACGAAATGGGGTAAAGATATTGCCGACTGCGACAATTTCGGAACTTAGTAGCGCCGCCTCCCTGCATGTGGGGATTCAATCACCTTTGTTGTTGTTACACTGGTTTGGCTTCCTCCTCCATCTACATGTGATGAGTCTGAGCAGAAAGTGATCCTTTTGAGTCAAGAATTTCCATCCAATGGCTTGCTTGCACTTCCTGAGGATTCCAAGCAAATTATCTTCCTGTGAGGCATTTAGAGATGAAGAAATAATCATAGGGCATTCACCACCCTCCTCCAAGTATGCATATTTCAATTCTATGGGGAGGGGTTTGAGATCAAGCTTTTGGGGCTCTTCCTTTACTTCATTTCCATTGTCACCCTCGGTCCCGATAGGGAGAATTTCTTCTTTCTTTCTCGGACAGGCTCTAAATTGAGGTTCATTCGAGATTTGTCGGAGCTCTGCCAATTCCTCTATCAATTATACTTTGTAGCTCCTCTTGCTCCACCTTTGTTCTTCCCTGATGGTGTCGTCAGACACACCTCTTTTGGACCTTCTTCCTCTGGAGTTAATATGCTTTTCTTTGAGATGAAAGATGTTGAGCTCGGTGTCATATTACTTAAAAGTATTTGCCTCTTCGACGACAATTTGATAGTTGCATTTTAAGAGAGTAGCTAGGGGCCTCCCAAGTATGATGGGCACATAATTGGCTCCCACAACTACTGGCTTGGTATTGAGGACAACAAAGTCCATTAGGTAGTAGAATTTGTCCACCTGCACCAAAACATCTTCAACAATGCCCTTAGGAATTTTCACTGACCTGTCTGCTAAAAACAAGGTGATGGTGGTGGGTTTCAATTCTCCTAGCCCAGTCAACATGAAAACTAAGTAGGGTATAGAGTTGACCTTTGACTCCCCGAATCTAATAATGTCTTCTCCTGAGTTCCTCTAATGTTTCTACTTTGAAATGGTGGGACACCACAGGTCTTGTACTTCATGGGGTCTTATTGGAGGATAGCACTTGCACCATTGCATCAAGAAAGCCTTTTTGTTCCTCTTCAACCCCTCTTTTCCCTATACACAGTGCTAAAACTTAGCATAGTTTGGAACTATAATCATGCACAAGGGAATAGTGACTTTCACCTACCTCAGCACTTCAAAAATCTTAGTTGGGTTGTTCACCCCTTTTTTTCCTCTAAGTGCTTGAGGAAATGGTTGAGGCATGCTGTTCTTCATCATGTCTTCCATTTATCACTATCCTTTCAAGGCTCCTCGTCTTGCCCATCTTTAGCTTCATCGAAGTGGTTTAGGCATTGGTTACTTTCATTTATTTACCCTTTCTCCCGAGGTGATCTTGCTTTTACTTTGTATCCGTTTAGGAGCAGTTTCACTTGAGTTAGCTATTTCATGAACTTCCTTGGGGTTTTGCTGAGTTTTTGAGGGAAATTTCCCTTTTTCTTGCACTTGGTGCTGATTGGTGAGCCTGAAGATGGAATACTGTAGGTTGTCAATTTTATGGGCAATTTCACTCTAGAACCCATACATTCTCTTGTTCAAAGTGCTTTCCACAGTGTCAACTCTTTGATTTAACTGCACATTCATTGTCTTCTGTTCTTCTAGTAAATCACCCACCACTTTGCTTAGGTTTAGAATGGCTTATTCCACTGGAGAGGTTGATTGTGGTTGGGGTGGCTAAGTTGAAGCATCTTGTGGTGGAGGCGCGAGGGGTCATATAGCGTGCTATGGAGTTTGTTTCCCGGGAGATTTGGGTGATTTCCCAACTAGGGTTGTAAGTGTTTCCATATGGTGCATTAGTTGATGGTTGAATTGACGACAACGTTTGCTTGCTCCTGAGCATTTCCCTGTTCTTTGGAATGATTAGACATTGTTCTCAGTACTCGATTGGTGACAAATAAAACATAGCTTGGCCCAGCACGGGAATCTGATCCTTGCTGCACCTTAAGCGGTTTCTCATTCCGATTATTCCGACCTTCTAGCTAAAGGGTGAAACTTTGGCCATGTCCATGTCCTGGAAGAATACATACCACCCTTTATGCTGGATTGAGGTCGATTCTCTCCATCTTCCTTAGGATTAGGCTCATCCTAACTTTTTTGATGCTTTAACTACATAACTCAGGAAATCCAAAGCTTCCTCTGGATTTTTGCTCATGAAATCTCCTTCACACATAGTCTCTAGTAGTTGCTTTTATGGCGGAGGATTCATCGTAAAATAGGTGACCAACGACCATGTGTCAAACCCGCCCAGGTGAGACGACATTGAGTGCTTCCATATAACTTTCCTCACACGCATAGAATTTTTCATTTTCATTGGCTGAGAAGTTGGAAATCTGTCTCTTCAAGCTTTTGTTCTATGAGTGGGGAAGAATTTCTTCAAAAATTCAGCCTGTATCTCAGTCCAGTTTCTAATGCTCCTTGGCCTCAGGGAGTTGAGCCATATTTTTTCTTTATCCTTTAGTGTGAAAGGAAAAGGCTTTAACCTCATTAAATCAACAGTGGAAGTCTCCTCTTTGAATGTGTTGCATACCTCTTCAAACTCCCTTATGTGTGAATAGGGGTTCTCACTCTCCATGCCATGAAAGGTGGGAAGAAGTGGAACAAGGTGAGGCCTAATGACCATCTGCTCAGTTGGAGGCACTATGCAAGAGGGTGCACTCATCCGAGGAGGGTGTATGTGGTCCCTCATGGATCTAAATGCATTGGGGGTTCATTTCCACTCCTTGCTGACTCTGATGTTCTTCAGGTGGAGGTTCCATTAGGTTTAAACTCGGGCTCAATTCAGAATGTGATTGTGGAATAATAACTTTGATTAATCTGCCTTCTAAATTTCTAATCCATTGGAACATAAACTCCTATAGGAAAAATAGGACAACACTAAAGAGAAACAAAAAACACAATTCTACCAAAAGGATTAATGTTGGCTAAAAAACTTAAGCAGTGAAATGAAATTAAGTAAACTAGCAGTGAACTGCTAGAAAGAATGATAAGAAAAAAAATTCACCAGAGCTTGTGAAGAGGATCACAAGTGTTCAGTACATTGTCATTTTCACTAAGGCGCATCGGCAAACGGTGCCATTTGATTAGTGACCCAATGAAGTTATTAATCAACCGGAATTTATAACAATACCTCATACTAGCATAGCATAGCTACTATAGTATAGTGGTTTGAGATAGGTTTTCTTCATGCAGGAATGGTAATGATGAGAAGCTAAGCTGGTGATTTCATTTTGGATATTGGGGTTGTGATAAAAGAGTTGGTTTTGATGGATTCAAACGAAAATGAAATGGATCAAATTGGAAAGAAGTCCTTCAAGTATGAGTCCACTGGAACTTGAGTTCCTTAAGGCCAAATGAGGGTTTTAGGGTCTTTTACTAAAATGGGGAGGGTAACATATAAATTATCTCAGAAATTGGTTCTTGTTCAACCATAAAACTAACCCTCATTAAATATCCTTGAAAATGGCATTCACTGGCCATTAATGTTCTTAGTCAATGCAAACAAGTCTCCTTGACTCACCTTCCAGCCTAAGATATAAGTGATAACTAAGCAGACATCATAAGGTCCTAGCAGCAAAGTATCCAGCTAGGAGCTGAAACTTACGAATATCAACCATTCAAGGTGAATCGAAGGGATCGAAACCTAAAGTTGAAGAAGAGCATTAGCTGGCAGTGAACCACCTTTAACAGAAAACCCTTGGTTTGCCTAGTGCATACTACTTCAAGGAAGGGAGGGTTTTAGCCTCATAAATCATCCTCGAGGCTTGTTTGGCTAGTGAAGAAAAAAAAGAAAGAAAATGAGAGAAGATAGAGAAACGGGGCTTTTTGAACAAGCCCACAGCTGTTTTAATAAAATCAAATTTATGTTACAAAGTCTTCTTTGTGGTATTATATACCACCAAATTCAATACAATTTACCAAAATATACAAATCAAGCACTATTACAGGGGGAGAAAGTAGGAAAAACACATAAAGAAATAAAAAAAAAATCAAATATGGCAGACAGTTTCTGCCTGCAGATTGCTTAAGGTTGCTACTATCTTTCTTTGCTTTTGTGCCTTCTTACATACTCTTAGCTGGTGCAACCAGTTTCTTCATGCTTGAGCTAAATCCCCATCTTCAATATATATATAGCCTTTGAAAAACAAAGACTTGCCTGAATTTGATTAAGTAGCCTTACTGGAGTCATAACATGTCATTTGGGTCCAATTAGGCTGATTACTACATAAAAAGTGCTCAAAACATGGAGTGTTAAGGGTGTGAAACAACATTATTTGGATAGTAATCATTCTCAAATACGACACTTCATTTAGGCTTTGCCAAATAGACTCAACATTCTCTATAGCTTTTTCTTCAGATTTTGTTTTCTCTAGACTAGACATCTCCTTTTCCTTAAGATTCTCTTCCTCCTTTAGCTTTCCCTGTAGCATTTCTCCAGGAAGTTGCCTTTTCTCCATGGCTCTTTGTCTATGCATTCTCATTTTTTGAGTTATGGTGAGCTTTTGAGGAAATTTCTTATGCTACACCACATGCCATTCTTGTACAAGTGAGATAGTAGGAGGCTATAAACATTTAGGGTATTTTTTTTCTTGAAGGTCATTCATGCCTTTTCCTTGGAGAACATGTCTCTTTTGGAGAAACATTCTTTTCCTTAGAACTTCTTGTTCTTTGCCTCTATTTTGGATTTTCAAATGAATATAGGTATGGATACAGCACCATTCTTTTTCCATTCTCTGGCTATAGATTCTCTTCTTTTTTCTTTGCCTAAGTCGTTTTATAAGTTAAGTATAGGCTTGGGAATCCATACCTTTCTTACCACGGCACTTGGTGAAAATCTCCGGCCTTCTTTGCATTTTAGCATAGCCCTGAATGTGCTTAGCTATATTGATTGAAGCTGTTGGTGGAAATGGATCTTCATTAATCATCATGGCTTCTTTTCCTCGATTGGAAGCCGCCATGACTTCCTTTTCTTTAGGGAACTTCATTATGACTTTCTTTTCTCCAAAGAAATTTACTATGACTTCTTTTTCTCTAGAGAACTTCACTGTGATTTTTTCCAAAGAATTTCACTGTGACTTCCTTTTCTCGAAGGAAATTTACCGTGAGTTCCT
The DNA here is from genome assembly GCA_016808115.1 of Tetrastigma voinierianum. NCBI lineage: Eukaryota > Viridiplantae > Streptophyta > Magnoliopsida > Vitales > Vitaceae > Tetrastigma > Tetrastigma voinierianum. Next base: position 52,927 of record JAEQBH010009077.1, on the reverse strand, counting down.
TGTTGACCCTATCTTGGATAACATTCCTGAAACTCTAGCTAGAATTAGTACTATGATTCTAGGAGTTGTGATACTTACAATAGACTTTTCCTTTATACTCATCTTTTCTAAGGGGCTGGTGATCCTGAGGAAAAGTGATGAACTTCTCATTCACAATAAATTCCTCAGTCTCTGCCACATCGGATGTATATTGGGCTCATGCATTAGAGGCTTGTGACTTCCTTACAGATTAAGGTTATGGCAGCTGCGAAAATACCTAACAGGTTTATAACATGTTTAGAGTATAAAATAAATTAAATTTTATTTTTCCAGAGTTTAAATGGCTAAAAACGAAAAATGATAAAAACCCAAAAATTTTACATTAGCCAAATAAATTTGGTAAAAATGTCAAATGAGGACCTAAGGGTAATAAATGAGGAGTGTAAATGTTAAAATGAAAAATGAAATGAAGTGAAAATAGAAAGTGAAATGAAGGAGTTAAAATGAGAAAAATGAAAAGATGAATTAGTGGGCTAGCAAACTAAGGCCTTATGAAAGAATAGAGGTATTAGACTTGAAATATGTTCTTTTGAGGAACATAACTCTCCATTTGTATTTAAGGGAAAAGAGAGAAATCTTGACATTCTAGGCGAAATGAGAGGAACAGCAAATTTAGACACCTTAAATGGATCAAGGAAAAAAATGATGAAGAAAGGAGGAAGCTATAATGTTAAAGAATCGAAGGTTTTGAGGTAAGAAAAACTAAACCCTAACCCCCTTTTTGTTGTGTTCGGGTTGGTAAAAACTCCACATTTGGATAAAAAGTGTTTTTATTTGTTAAAAACGAGTTTTGGGGTTGTATTGGGTTAGATTTCGAAGTGTTTTGTTGGTTGGTATTGGTTTGTTTAAGTTAGGAGAAAGAAGTTTGGCTAGGTCAAGCAAAAACTAGGGTTTTTGTTTCTTCTTACAAGGTAAGAGTAAGAATCCGTCTGGCCTGAAAATCTAGTTGTATTTATTGTAGAGGCAAACCTAAGCAAAAACCACTAGAATGGATGATTGATTTTCTTCTGTTTGTGTTCTGTTTTGAGCCAAAAATGGATTAGTTTAAATGATCGAAAACTGATTGTAAAGGGAATGCTGCATGTGTGTTCTATTATGAACCACAAATGGATTGATTTAGTGTTGGCTAACTATTTTCAAGTGGATTAAACATGAAAAAGAGGAAAAGAAAACAAAAACAGAGAATGCAAGAAAGTTTCACAAACCTGCGAAAATTTTCGCAGGAGTTGCGAAATTTCACAACCCTTGCGAAAAAATTTCGTAGCCCCCTACGAAATTTCGTAGAGTCTGCTCTTGAATCTAACCATATGCCACTTAATAGCAATTAGTTCTCACATCTTTGCTAAAAATTTGATTGTAGTACCAAGTGTACTAATTACTTGGTTGTGTTGGTGTTTAAGTTGAGTTTTCCTTTCCCAAATCCCTAGCGTAAGAGTAGACCATGTGGCGTTCCATAACCCACAAATAGGATTAAAAATGAGGCATAACAATGCCTAAAACAAATGTTAAGGATTTTCTAAAGAAAGGAAGAATGTATGGAAAATGGGAGTCGGGTGGAAAGTAAACCTGAATAGAACTCCTAGAATACCCAACTAATAATATGATTGTTAATTGTATTGGAATGGGCTGTGAGGGAGAAAGCCCCAAATTCTCTGAGATTTGAGGATTGGAATCAAAGTACAACAAGCTTTTTGGTTTGTTCTTTTACTCTCTCTTTTGTTTCCATTTTAGAGTTTGCTCTCCACTTCTCTCTCTATTTCTAAAATGTTTAAAGGATTATGAAATAAGTGGATTTATTGAAATGAATTGCGATAAATTTCATATTGATTTGCTTTAAATTGATTTGAATAAGCGGTGTAGAGGAAATGAATTACGCATGAAAAATTGCATGAGTATTGAAAACCAAGTATTTTGATATAAACGTATGTACACTATTGTATTTTTCTATGAATGATTTGAATGCCCTTAATAGAATGTTAACCGTTAAAATTCGAGTTAAGGATATATTGGTATACCAATAATGGTCAAATTAGTAGTATTGCACCGAAAGTAATGATGTGTCACTCCGATCTGTAGCCAGCCAGGAGACGGTGTCTATGATGTTCTAAAATTATTTAATAACCGATCAATGACCAATGCGGGCCCCGTATTTATGTTATCAAACATTTCATAAACGCGACGTGAGGACCATGTGGGTGATTCGTTATCCTGCGCACCGAAAGCATAGGTTAAATTCTCTTAAGGGCAAAATGAAAAGAAAATTGTGAAATGCATGATTTGTGTTTTGAATGATTTATTGCATATTAAAGTTCATATTTGGAATGGTCAATAAACTGTAAATGAATGTATATGAAATGAATATATGTATTGTATTGCATTGATCATTCAAAAAGTGTAAAAAGGCATTGTTTTAGAAAAGTGCATGACTTGATTTAAACTAAAATGGAAGAGAGTATTATATAGAACCATGACATAGAAATTCTTGTGTGATTGTTTTTATCATTGTGTAGTGTCGGAAGTGAAAGTAAGCGAGACCGAAGATTATCGGTAGTAGAGTCACCTTCAAACAAAGCGAATTATAGAAATGAAATGCACCGTCATGCTTATCATTTCATTCATGATATTTTGTAATTATTTTGCATTGAACTCAAAGATGTAAAAGTCTTCATGAAGATCCACATTTTTTTATATCTTTTTGAAGTAGGGAAATGTATTTTACATGACCTTGGACAACCAGGTAAACTCCATAAAAATTTTGTAATTGTATGTTTGAGGCATGGAATGCCAATTTATGCATCGTTATTGAAGAACAGTTATAAGCCTATTTAGAATTAAGGAATGTATATTTGTTTTTATCAAGCTATAATTAAATTGTTATAAAAGAAACGCGGGTCGTCACATATACTAGTAATTGCTCCCGAGCCTAGGTTTGGTGGATAATGATTTTTGAAATTTTTGTAGTGATTTTAAATTGTTGCAGCGTGCATTGCATTTGCATATAAAGGATAGCGTGACTCGATGCGGATCTTATGGGGTGTAATAAGTGAAACTTGAAGTTGGAGCCCCAATAGTGTCGTGTGGGCCAAAGTCCTATAGGGTGTCCATTGAAGATACAAGCGTATGAGTTTCGGGAGATTTGGTGAGTTGTCATTTAGAGAGTTTGATGTGATGTTAGGATGGATTGGTTGTCAAACACGAGTGGTAGTTGATTGTAGAATGAAGAGAGTGACCTTAAGGACACGAGTGCGAGTGACTTTTATCGGCGAGAGGTCTAACCACCTCTCTAATGTGATGCTGTAGCCTCTTGCTAGAACGATGGATTCGAAGGGTGTAAGCCCTACTTGCCAGTATGTGATAGATCCCGAAGTAGGGCCCTGGTTTATGAACATCCCCTCCCAGGTTGTGCTCTGGCCATGATATAAAACTCTTTGCTAGAACAATGGTTGAAAGGGGTGTGAAGCCTACTTGTCATATGTGATGAATCGAAAAGCGAGGCCCTGGTTTATCAGACATCGTATGGTTGATTATCGGAGTGTTTTAGAGGAGTTTCGAGTTGCTCACGAGAGAGATTGAACACAATTGTGGCATTTGTCGAGTGCCACTCGGCATCCATTTACCATATAGAATGAAACGGTGGAGTTAAAAAATTGGAAGCTTGGTTGCAAGATTTGTTGAAAGGATTTGTCGTCGAGTGTATCACCATGGGAGCGGTAGTGCTCTTTGACTAGAGCAGATAGTGCGCTTCGGTTGTGTATTGATTATAGGCAAGGCGAACAAAATGTGATGAAAAACAGAAGTATCGGAATTGCGGGATTGATGGCTTGTTCAACCAGACAGAAAGGTGCAAATTAATACTTTACGAATTGACTTACGATCACGGGTATCATCAATTGGATTAAGGATTTGAATGTTGCAAGGTGACATTCCGCAGCGGTATGGACGTGCCGGTTCTTGTAATGTCGTTTGGGTTGTTTCAAATACCGGCCTTTCATGGACTTATGAATCATGTTTTCCTTCCCTTATAGATTAGTTTGTCATGGTGTTTATAGATGACATCCTTGTGTATTCAAAGGATCAGGAAGATCATGATACACCTTCGGAGTAGTGCTAGAAACCGAAATGACGATTATATCCAGCGGTAAATGCAGATTTTGGTTAAGAGAAGTGTTACATGGTTGCATTGTATGAAAGAAGGAAGGTAAAGTGGATCCCAAATAAGATGGGGTGATTATTGAATGGAACCACCGAGAAAAATGTCACGAAACTTCGTAGTTTCATAGGGTTGGCGATTTCGAAGGAGGTTCATTAAAGGGGTTTTTGATAGTAGGCCTGATAGTGAAGCTTGCTCCCGAAAGAATGCTGAGATTTGAGTGGGTGAAAGTATCCAAAGCTAGCTTTGAAAGGATTGAAAGCATTCTTAAGAGCTGATTCCTTACTCATGACCTATGGTAAAGAATACGTGATTTGCCGATGATACTTGTTAAAATGGACTTGGATGTCCTTATCTCTTGAGATGGTAGAACAATGGTTGGCACGCTTGAGAGGTTGAAGTCGCGTAGAAAAAGAACCGTGCAGAATGATTTGGGGTGGACAGCTATTGTGTTCGCATTGAAAATGGGAACACTATCTTTATGGAGAAAAGTGTTCATCTGCAGATCATAAAGTCTTAAGTATTTGCCCGCCATGAGAGCTTAACTTGAGGCAAGCGTGAGATGGATAAGATTGATCAAGGATTACGGTGTGTGATCGATTATCATCCTAAGAAGGCCAATATATTGAGATGCTCACGAGTAGAAAGTCATTTTAGCTTAGTGTTCAATGTTCCATTTGTCATTTGTCGAGCCTTGGTGAAATAGTAAGCGGAGTGATAAGCAAAATTGGATTTATTGAATCGAGTCTTTAGAGGCACAAAGAATGATGAAAATTTTATGATTGTAAATCAAAGTAGAAAGGGGAAAGAAACCGAATTTACAGTGAACAAGGATGGATTTGTGTATTATAGAGATCGAGTTTGTGCCTAATGATGAGTTGAAAGTCCATTCGAAGAGAACTGATGGATCTTCATATACATCCGAGTAACTATTGAAGATATAATCAAGATTTAAAGACTTCATCTTGGTGAAGTGGGAATGAAAAGATGTGTGAATTTGCATTGCATTGTGGTGTCAAAAGTGAAGCGAACATCAGTTCATGGGATTTATTCTGACCTATCAGAAAGTTACATGAATGGAAATGGGACCAGAATCATAATGGATTTTGTAGTTGGTTACCATTGGCGGGAAGAAAGCATGGTGAGTTTGGGTCCTGCTAATGTCTGGTGCGAAGTGACCCTTCTTTGAGGTGAGAATCGACTATTCACTTGACAAGCTAGCAGAGCTTTACATAAAGGAAATAGTTAAAGTTTACATGGTTTAATACTCGATCATTTCAAATAGAGATCCAAGGAGTTTACTCGAGATTTTGAGGAAAATTACGAGAGCTCTAGGCACTGTTGAATTTGACTACGATGTTTCACACAGACGGATGGACAATAAAGTGATCAAGTTTTGGAAGATATGTTGAAATTATGTGATGGTGACTATAGGGTAGTTAGGATAGACACATTCTAGTTGAATTTGTGTATAATAAGCTTCAAGTCGAGTATTGAGATAGCGCCTTATGAGGCTCTACGGGAAGAAATCTTGAACACCCGTATGTTGGACAGGAGTTAAGCGAAAGAAGATAATTGGCTCGATTTGATTCAGAAACCGAGGAAAAGTGAAATGATTGGAGAAGATTGAAAGTATTGCAGATAGACAAAATCTCTGTGAGCATGAGAAGAAAGGATGTCGATGAGATCGAGTGAGAAAGTATTATTGAAAGTATCGCCTTAGGAAGAGAGTAATGAGATATAGGAAAATGGCAAGTTATGAGCCCTAGGTTCATTTGGGCCATATGAAGTGATTAAGAAATTAAGATTAATGGCATACATATTAGCTTTACCTCCAGAGTTGAAGATCCAATGTTTTCCATGCCGATGCTGGGTGCAGGTCGGACCACATCACATGTAGTCTCTTTGAGACAATTGGCTTAGACCCGGTTGGCGTCACGAAGAGCACATGAAGTCTTGGCTTGAAGTCAAAGAAATTTGGAACAATTGAATTCCATTAGTCAAAGTGTAGTGGAGAAACCACAAGACCGAGGAAGCCACGTGGGAAAGCGAAGAGGTTAAGCAGTAACAATACCCTCAATTGTTCAATGAATGTAATTTTGAGGATGAAATTCTTTTAAGGAGGGGAGAGTTGTAACGTGCTAAAAATACCCTAACAGTTTTATAACGTGTTCAGGGTGTAAAATAAATTAAATTATATTTTTTCGAAGATTAAATAGCTAAAAGAAAAATAGTAAAGCTTGGAAATTTCTGAGGCAAATTAATTTGGTAAAAATGTCAAATGGACTTAAGGGTCATAAATGAGAATTAAATATTAAAATGAAAATGAAATGAAATGAGTGAAAGTGTAAGTGAAATGAAGAGTTAAAATGAGAAAATGAAAAGATGAATTAGTGGGCTAGCACGAGCAAGGCCTTATGAAAGAATAGGGTATTAAGACTAAAATGTGGTCTTCGAGAGACATAACTCTCATTCTTCAGCAAGGGAGAGAAAAAGAGAAAGGCTAGACATCTGGTTGAGTGAGGAAGGGAGTTGATGGGTGATTTTTGCTCCAGGTGAATTAAGGAAAAATTGATCAAGAAGAAGGCGGAAGCTATAATGTTAAAGAATCAAAGGTTTTGTGGTAAGAAAAACTAAACCCTAACCCCCTTTTTGTTGTGTTCGAGGTTGTAAAACCCACATTTGGATAAAGTGTTTTTATTTTGTTATAAGCGAGTTTTGAGGTTATATTAGGTTAGATTTGAAGTTTTGTTGGATTGGTATTGGTTTTGTTTTGGATTGGGAGAAAGTTTCCAGCAAGATCAAGCGAAAACTAGGGTTTCGTTTCTTCTTGCCAAGGTAAAGTAGATCCAATCTAAACCCTTGGAAATCTAAGTTGTATTTAGGTGAAATGAACCTAAGCAAAACCCTAGAATGGCTTGACGATTTTCTTCTATTTGTGCTCACATTTGAGCGAAATGGATTAGTTTAAATGATCGAAGCGATTATAAATGGACTCTTTGCATGTGTTCTATTATGAACCATAAGCGGATTGATTTAGTGTTATTCTTGTTTTCAAGTGGATTAAACACTGAAAAAAGAGGAGAAAAAAAGAAAGAAAGAAACGAAATAGAGAATGCAGAAAAGTTTCACAAACCTGCGAAAATTTTCACAGGAGTTGCGAAATTTTGCAACCCTTGCGAAAAAATTTATGACCTATGGAATTTTATGAGTCTACTCCTTAATTTTATGCCAAACTTCAATCGATCATAACTTTTTCGTCCAAATTCCGATTCACGCGTTTTTGGACTCTACAAAAAGCTCTTTGAGTCTATAATCTACCCATATGCCATTTAATGGCAATTGGTTCTCAAATACTTGCTAAAAATTTGATTATAACATCAAGTGTACTAATTACTTGGTTATGTTGGTGTTTAAATTGAGTTTTCCTTTCCTGAATCCCCCTAACTGTAAGTGAACCGTGTGGGAATTCCATAACCCAAAAATAGGATTAAAAATGAGGCATAACAATGCCTAAAACAAATGTTAAGGATTTTCTAAAGAAATGAAGAATGCATGGAAAAGAGAGTGAATTAGAAAGTAAACACAGGAATAGAACTCCTAGAATACGGAGCTAATAATGTGATTATTAATTGTGGAATAGGGAGCTGACGAGAGGAAAGCCCAAATTTATCGAATTTCGAGGATTGGAATCAAAGTACAACAGCTTTTGGTTTTGTTCTTCGACTCTCTCTTTGTTTCCATTTTTGAGTTTGTTCTCACTTCTCTCTCTATTTCTAAAATGTTGCAAAGGATTATGAAATAAGTGGATTTATTGGAAATGAATTGCGATAAATTGCATATTGATTTATTTTAAATTGATTTGATATAGCTGATTGTGAAATAGATTGCTACGTGAAAAATTGCATGAGTATTGAAAACCAGAAATGTTGAGTATAAACGTATGTACACTATTGTATTTTACGTGAATGATTTGGATGCCCTTGTGAATATTAACCATTAAAATTCGAGTTAAGAGGATAGATTGGTATACCAATAATGGTCAATTAGCGTGTGCGTCGAACATAATGATGTGTCGCCAGATCGTAGCGGCGAGACGTATCAGTAGTGTTCACAAAATAATTTCTAATAACCAATCAACAACCCAGCGGGACCATACTGTGTTATAAAACCTTTTATACGGCCTGAGCCCCGTGAGGACCGTCTTAGATGATTGCTTTATCCTATGCACTAAAAGCATAGGTTAAATTCGCTTAAGGGCAAAATGAAAAAAAAATTGTGAAATGCATGATTTGTGTTTTGAATGATTTATTGCATATGAAAGTTCATATTTGGAATGATCAATAAACTGTAAATAAATGTATATGAAATAAATATATGTATTGTATTGCATTGATCATTCAAAAAGTTTAAAAGGGCGTTGTTTTAGAAAAATGCATGACTTGATTGAAACTAAAATGGAAGAGAGTATCATATAGAACCACTAAGCATGAAAATGCTTAGCGTTTTGTTTTTTATCATCGCATAGGTATTGAGTAGAAAGTGGCAGGACTGAAGATCGTCGGGAGTAGAGTCACCGTCAAACAGAGCGGAGTATACGTAAATGCTCTGTCTCATGCATATCATTTCATTCATGATATTTTGTAATTATTTTACATTAAAATCAAAGATGTAAAAGTCTTCATAAGAAGATCACATTTTTTTATATCTTTTTGAAAGTAGGGAAATGTATTTTACATATTGTGGACAACCAGGGTGAACTCCATAAAAATTTTGTAATTGTATTTGAAAAGGCATGGAATGCCAATTTGTATAAATGTGTTCTTCAAGAACAGTTATGAGCCCTATTTAAATTAAGGAATGTATATTTTGTTTTATCAAAGCGACAATTAAATTGTTATAAAAGGGCGTAGGTGTGCCACACTGGTGGTGGAGGTGGCTGCATAACAAGTTGGAGAATTTTGTCCTCTATTGTCATTCTCTCCTGCAGGCAAGCTGCATGATGCCCCCTTCATATGCTCTAGGTTGTGTAAGTGGATTAGTCTAAGAAAAAATCCTCTATGGGGTTGTGGCCCTTACTGCATTAGGTCTTTCCCCTTCTACGTTCTCAAGAGTACCACCCTCTCTCCGATGGAGAGGAAGGTATCTAACCTTTATCTACATTGGTGAGCGGTGAAATTTACCAGCTTCTCGTGGGTTCTCATAATGCTACCCCTAGAGTTCATTAGAAAATTGTCTTTTAGGCTTAGAAGCAACTTCTTGCCTTAGTTACCCACTTTCTCAAAGGTTCTCGAAGATTGATTAGAGTGTTGCTTCATTTTTCCATAAGCGGTCATAATCACTCATTTTGGTTCTTTATTTCTTCCATGAGAGCTTGAAATTCGTTAAATTACTAGAAGATAATAGACATGTAGAGTCCATTGCACTACGTAAGCTGTGGCCCCTTACCCGACCGACCGGCAGTGAGTTAGAGTAAGTCAGGGATGCCCTTTAAAATCACTCAAAATTACTCAAAATCATATCTTTGCGAAGCGATTACGAAATTAAGGGCAGCCCATAAACATTTTACATTTAACAAAATCCATTTACAATGTAGGCATCAAGCTTCCTTTTCAAAATGATTTACAAAATAGATAATTCGATATTCAAATAGTTTATCTGAATATATATCAAAGAGCAGCATGAAATGAGTGCACATGTCGAGACAAACTCGAGATTTCTTTCTTTATGACTCGGCGCTCCTCGATCTTGGGTCCGCTATCGATCACTTTCTATCACTGGTACTGCGCGTGGTAAAACAATGCGCTAAGCATTTTCATGCTTAGGTAGTTCATACAAATTCATTCCTCGAGTTCGACTTAAATCGATTTATGCAATTTAATAATTGAACTTTGATCATTTGGATGATCAATATAAATACATTACATATACTTTGTTATATATATACAATAAATTATAGTTCATTGATCATCCCATAAATACATTTTCATAATCAATATTTCACAATCTCAAATCCAATTCAAATATGCTCACAAATTCAATTTAGTTACGACATTTCCAATTCAATTAAATCAATTCAGTTAAATAAATTCGATTATGCCCGATCAATTCGGTTACATCCAATCGCCCCGATTTATACGATCAATTCGATTATGCCCATCAATTTAGTTATGCCCTTAGAATTTAACTTTATGTCTTGATATACAAGATATTAAGTCATGACGCGGTCCAGTGAAATTGCGGGCGATATCCATGGTTTTTATAACGATCTGGTCACATTGTTTGCTAACTGGTTATAAACAATCAAATAGTGAACACACTACCCGTCACGGTCCCGGGATTTGCGATCGGAGTGACACATCAATAGTTCGCTTGATCTTGCTATTTGACCCTATTGGTATACCAATCTATCCCCTTAATGCGAAATAAGCGATTTAACATTCTATTAAGGCGTTCAAATCCTTTATAGCAAAATATAGTACAATATATGCGCTTGTACTCGCAGTTTATTTTCAATAATCTGAAATTTTATATGCAAATATTTCACAATCACTTTTCTCTCAAATCAATTAAATCAATATTATGCTTTTAGAACAACATGCAAAAACTTGAAGCGAGGAATAGGAGTTGGTAGGAACAAACCAAAATGTTGCACTTTGGTTGATCATGAATCTCGATCATGATTTGAGCACCTCGCCGTCAGGTCCTATTCCAGAAAACCATTAAAGAACAATATTATTCAAATTGTACTAGTGGTTTTGGTTTGGGATCGATTTTTCGAAGTTTAATATATGAGTTCCAATTTAAACATTCATATGTAGATGGATTCTTGACTCAATGGGCTTTCCGCCAGAGTGCAGAACACTGAATCGAGTTAGGACGTAGGAGTTAAGACCTTAGAAGTTGGAGGTCATACCACGGAGTCAAATCCTGAACTAACGAGCTGACCCGAACTGGACAGGCTCGTCCTGCCACCTCAGTCAAATATCTTCCTATACTCCTCAGGAATATTAATGTATTCTTGACTCAATGGGCTTTCCATAGAGTCCAAGAACACCCAATCGGAGTTGAAGCGAAGAGATATGACCTTAGAAGTTGGAGGTCATGTGATCAACTGACAGGCGGCACGGCCCGACGAGGCTGCTTGGAAGTGTGAGCTCAGTCAAACACCTCGGTCTGACATTTAACATTCTCCTCAGGCATATGAATGCTTATTCTCTGCCAGCTCCATGGGCTTTTCATGATCCGAAGAACGCCGTCGGAGTTCAAAGCGAAGGAGATATGATAACCAGAAGTTGGAGGTCATGCGTAGTCAACTTTGTGGTGACGGCCAGCGAAGCAGCGTTTGGCGATAACATTGGAAGACCCTTTATTGGGCGACCAGCGCTGACTGGGCGACCACTATTTGGCGACCAGCATTGGAATGATCACTATTGGGCTGACCCTTTGTTGGGCCGATGCTGTTGGGCGACCACTGTTGGCGACCAGCTGTTTGGCCGTTGCGCGGCATTAGCTGTTTGGCGTTATTTGTTTGGCGACCCTTTGTTTGTGACCTTTGTTTGTGACCAGCTGTTTGATGACCTCGGTCTTTGTTTAGCGACCACTGTTTAGCGACCTTGTTTGACAACCCTTTGTTTGGCCAGCCACACCACGCGTTGTTTGGCCTTTGTTTGGCAGCGACCTCGGTTTGACCAGGCTGTTGTTGTTCGAGTAAAAATCCACTTGGTCTCTGAGTCCGAATTAAGAAATTGAAAAGCCTAACATGCAGTTCATTGATGTGGCTGTTTATGAAAGGACTCTACTGCCAAGTCCTCTTTATTTCTGATCAAAACCCTGTTCTAAGGTACAGTAGTTATTTGGCCCCGGACAAAGCGGCGAACCAGATTTGGTGGTGACCTCATTAAAGGACTATAACCCAGTCTCTGAGAGGTCCAAATCGAAATTCAAAATCTAACATCAAGCTACTTGATGTGGCTACAATTTACTAGAAGGACCTTTACCGTTTGCCTTAAGCCGTACCCAAGAAGTAAGCTCTAAGGTTCCTGACTATTCACTTTTCTACAATGTGGCAGCTTCCCATGGTTTAAAATGCAACAAAACTTTCCCCTAAGGCCAGATAACTACCCAACAATCCTTAGGAGTAGAAAGACCAAGAAGTAGGGAGAGAAGACCTACCTCTTGAGGTTTGTAAGAGTCCCGGTTCCGGTCTCTACTTGTAGCTCTTGTCACTAGGAAGGACTTCCCTTTGTGTAGCCCAGGAGACCTATGGTCCGTCGTCGAGAAAATCTAGAGAGAAAATGGAGCCTCTCTCTCTAACTCCACTACTCTATTTTTCTTTTCTTATGGATCACTCACTTAATGTGCTTTTAAAAGGAAGCTTCCTCCCTCTTTCCCTACATGCACATGTCATTTCCTTCGTTTTCCTTTTTACTCATTTATTTCTCTAATATCACTTAGACATATAAACTTATTTTACAATTGACCCTTGGGTCCCATTTCTAATTTCTATATGCTTTCTCTTTTCACTTGGGTTCATTTAAAGGATTCAGCAATCATCTAATCAATAAAAAAAAAAAATTTCAGAAAAATACCCAAGTTAGCTCAGTGTAGGAATATCTAATAATTTTTATTATAAAAATTTTAGATTTTGGAGATTCTGATGCTGCCCAAAATGCCCTATAATTTTATAATATTTTCATCTATTCAGTATGAAATAGACAACAGACATCAGAAAAGCTGATCAATTGTGAAATGTGAGAAGTAAGATATGTGAACCAAATGATTTAATGTTATATGCTAAAATGAAATTGATTGAATTGAAATGAAGCCAGTCATAAAGAGGCAATTTTTGAATTTAGAAAAAGCCAGGACCTAAAGAGATTCTAGTAAATGGACTTAAATGCCAAAAAATTAAATAGAAAGGAAAGTAAATAGAGTGCAAAATGAGAAAAAAAATGAGAAATGAAATAATGAGAAAAGAAGCAGGCAAGGCTTAAGGAGGAAAAATGAGACCTAAGGATCATTTGAGATTAAGTTATATGTCTAAGTGTGATTGAGAAGCTGAGATTTGAAGTGCAAATAGAGGAAATATATGGGCTACTATAAAGCATTTTGGGAGAAACTAAGTCAAAAGATGCATTTTTGTGTGTTAAGCGAGGCCTTGTGAAGAATAAGTGATATAAGACCACAGATTGTCTAAGAGTACACACTTGTGCAAAAACGTGTTGGAGAGCTTGAGAGAGGAGAAAATGGAGCAAAGAGCTAGGGCAAGGGAAGGATCAAGCTTTGGGTGGGATTGTTTCCCATTTTATTTGCCTACTACAAGGGATCAAACAACGTACAAGAAGATTTGAAGAGTTGAGGTAAGAAATCAAACCTAGTTTTCCTCTTTGTGATTTTGGTTTTGAGGAAAAGCTACAACTTAGGAAAAAGGGTTTTGTTAGATTCTTACTTTTGGAGTTGTTAAAAGTTGGATTCCATGGTGGGTTATGATATACATAAGGTTTGGATGGAGTTATTTGAGTTTTGAGGGGTGAAATGGAAAAAATGTTGTCATTTACGGGTGAGAACCGCACATTAGTGGAATGCAGAAAGTGGGTCTTGATACATAGCCACGAGAAGGAAATGTTACCGTACCAAAATTTGGGGTACAGTACCATTCACAATGAAGGTGTATCGGTGGATCAAAGTGAATGCCAGGTACCAATGCTCCCAGCAATACTATTTTTCTTACTTTTAAAGTCTCGTGTACATACTTGGGTGTTAAGGAACCATAATAAAGAATTAATGGGGGTTCAAATAAGAATGAAATTAAGTGAAAAACGCACCGTACCTCGCTGCCGAGGCAAAGCTTCGTCTTTGGGCAAACTTAGTGTCTTAACCCAAAACCGTTAACGAAGATTAATTGTCATTCACTAAAAATGTATAATAATTGTTTATCCACTAAGAGTGGCATAATTGTTATTGACTAGGGACGGGTGAGATCACTAACCTAGGGCCAGAGATTGAAGGGAGGAAGCGGTAGACGACCGGTTAGTTCTTCGGACCTTTATTTCGATCCAAGTATTGTTAGTTCTTTGTTCACCGTAATCATATTCGGATTTCAAGTGTTTTGGTAGTTTACCAAATAAATTTGAAATGATTGTATGGAATATGCATACGTCAAAAAAAGGTAATCTGAAATCGCATAATGTTTTGAAATAGAGAAATTGGGATGAATTGTCAAATATTTGCTTGTGTGCATTTATTTGAATTGCAAATTATATTGTCATATTGTGACATAACGAATCGAAGTGAATTTGGAAATGTGAAATTTGAAATGTTTAACAATTAATTGCATGTGAGTGATTAATTGAATTGTAAACGAATTGGTCAATTCTTGACATCTTGAATTGAATCAATATGCCGAATGACCAACATGGCGGGATGCACCAATCGGCATCCGTCATGATGGTGTATGGCATTTTTAAATGACCACTTGGCGAAATCGCAATCGACATCCCGATCACGATGGAAATTGAAATTGTTAAATGTGTGAGCACATTACCGAATGACAAAAGGACGGGATTCACCAAACAGAATCCGTCATGAATGTGAATTATATAGACAAAGTGAAATAACAAACTTTGATGAGTGTAAGTGGGATTTATGAAGCTGAAATACATCCTTGGGAGTATATGTTTGAATCTGATTTGAGTTAAATAAATTAGTTTGCATGTGAAAATGCACATTTTAATATGATCCATGATTTGTAAAGTGAAAGCATGTGAAAATGAATAAGCATGAGTATAGTTTGAGATAAAGGGCATGGTTTTATGATAAATGCATGTCGTGTTAAAATAAAAAAACTGGAATAGAATTGTATAGAACCACTAAGCATAAAAATGTTTAGCGTGTAGTTTTTATCTATGCCCAGGTTTCGAGTAAACAAGAAAGAAGGCAGAATCAAGAAGCGCGGAGTCATAGAGAATGGTGCGGCGTATAAGTATATACCCCATCATATGCATATCATTTCTTTTGAACATGTGACATTTTGTGAACAAAAGAGTTAATCTCTGAAATAGTGTTTTGTATATCATTTTGTAAAGGCATGATACGACATTTTGTAAACGTATTATATAAAAGTAAATGTTTATGGGCCTACCATTTGAAACAGCTTCCGCTTATTTGAAACTCTAAAAAGAAATGACATAAATAAAAATGTTTTTGATAAGATAAATGAAAACAGTTGGAGTAAATCGAGCACCAGTTCGGATCCGCCATTCGGGTCGGGCCGGGGATTCGAGTCGCGACACTTTTGAAAAAGAAAAAAAACAAATAAATAAAAAGGTAAATAAAAATAATTTTGAGCATCCGGGAGCAGGTTTGGATACGCAATTAGATTCGGACCCAGGAAAGGGTCTTACACTTTAGTGGTCTTGAGCATCTGGGATCAGTTCGAGACTTGCCGATCAGATTGAGGCAAGAAAAAAAAAAAAAAAAAAAAAAAAAAGGGTGCTACACTACCAATACTTTTACTTTTAAGATATAATCAAACACCATTTCTTAATTTGCTATGGCTTTGATATCTTAAAATATAACACCCCTTTCTTTTTAACAATTTAATTAGTAACTCGATACCAAAATAAAAATATAAAGTCTAAACTCACGGAAATGCGAATACAATACGTTTTTTTTTTCGTATACTATAGAATATATAATAATATGCATCAAAACATTTGCGATAGGCCCATCATTTTGGGATAAATCTGTATTTAACACAATGGCATTATAATACTTTTCAATCGGATCAGCTACGAAATATATTGAGTTTTCAATATCAGAAAACATTTACAAAATAAAATCAGAGTTTATACAAAATGGTCAAATCCATTTCATGAATGCATGGTCGGATCTTTACTTCGACACCGCGAAGCTTTGACGTTGAATCTAAATCTCTACGGTCTTTGTCCCCATACCTGTTCACTCGATACCTATGCGATGACAAAAACAACGCGCTAAACATTTTCATGTTTAGTGGTTCTATACAATTCTCTCTTCGTTTCAATTTAAATCAATTCATGCAATGTTTATAAAACAATGCTTTTGTACATTTTCCCAATGACCAATGCTTATATATATATATATATATATATATATATATATATATATATTTATTTATTTATTTATTTATTTATTCATTTCATTTTACATTCAATTACAATTCATTGGTCATTTCAAGTTATGCAATTTCCATATGCACTAAATCATTCAAATCACCAAATCATGCACTTTTCAATCTTATTATCATTTTGCCCTTATGAAGACTTAACCTATGCTTTCGTGCATAGGATAACGAATCCTGTACAGTCCCAGCACAGGTTACAAGCCGATATAAAAAGCGGTTTTATAACCCGCAGTGCGGTCAGTTAGGCTGACTGGTTATTAAAAATCATTTCATGAACACTACAAATATTGTCCCGCTGGGCTACGGATCGGAGTGACACATCATTACATTCGGCGCAGTACTGCTAATTTGACCCTTATTGGTATACCAATCTATCCTTAACTCGAATTTAGTTCAACATTCTTTTAAGGGCCTTGAATCATTCATCTCATTTTAATAGTGTATATACATTTGGATACAATAATTTATTTTCTTTCATGCAAATTTTCATATACAATTTATTTTGCAAATTATTTTGTCTCAAATCAATTTAAAACAAATCAATATGCAATTTTATCATAAATCATTTCAATATTTCATAATATTTTCACAATCAATTGAAACAATGAAGAAGAAGAGTGTAGATCAAACTTTCACAATTTTGAAGCAAGAGAGAGATTGAAGGAACAAACTCAAAAGGTTTATTAAACAAGTCGATTCTATCCTCAGAATCCCGTTCTTAAGTCAAGCTTCCTCGTCACCAACCCCTAATCCATCACAAATATTTCACAATTAAATAACAACACAAGAAAGAAAAATCAGTTGTGCATTCTAGGATTTTTTGTTAAGGTTGATGTCTACCCAACACTCCTTCACTTGAAAATTTTTCTAGGGACACATAGACCTATATTTTTTTCATACTTCCTTCAATAAAGTAGTAGCTCTGTGGATCTATTCAGTGGAATTAGAATCATCTCATTTGGATCACGAACTAAGTTACGGAATTTTAATGCCAAACTAGTCGATATGCCCAACTCGCTGGATCACCTCTTTGTTATTTTAGATTTATGGGGTCTTAAATCCATAAATTGAAAGTATTGTGTTCATAACTCATTTGAGGCTATGGTTCTAATATTTCTTCTTCAATTTAGATCATCCAATTTGGATCACCAAACTCAAGTTATTCACATTTTTACATCTAGACACTCTAATTTGCAACGAGAATCTGCACATAGCTCCCAGCTGACAGATTTCTGGGCACTTGAGATTTGAATTTAATTACACTTCCTTCAATTACATTATTCTCTAGAAGTCTAGTTTACCCATAATTTTGAATCACTCAATTTGGATGAGTGAAACTGGAAGCTTATGGCCCAAAACACCACCTACACCCAAAGCGAACATGCAGTGAACTACGAAACTCACCTTTAACCCATGTTTAGGGCCTTAGAGCTGCAATTTAGCAGTCCATTCCATATATTTGTAGCTCTAGATCTTTGTAGTTGTTTACCCATTTGGAATCAGCCATTTTGGATGATTATAACTTAACCTATGGCAGCAAGAGCCAGGGGTTTTGATAAATTTTTTGGCAATGACTCATGAAAACCTGATATTTTCACGGCTTTTTCTGAAACATTCTTAATGGTGCAATGCAATGACAATACGCTAAATCAACCCACACAACCCCAAAAATGATCTATAACCAATCAAAATCACCTTTACATAGGTTAGGGTTTTCCCAAATTGAAAACGCAAAGAAAAAGAGTTAAGGGTTTGTATTTAACTACTTTTGAATCTCTTGAAACTTCTTACTAGCTTCCTCCTTGAACTTTCTTGTAACATCACGCAGAGCAAGTTCCACGCAATCTCTCTTGATCTTCACTCAGAAACCCTAGCTTTCTCTCTCTCAATCTCCAAATATGTTTTTGCACAAATGGCCATTGATAGACGAATGTGGTCTTAAGTCACTTAACATCATAAGGCTATGTTTGGCTCAAAACCCATTTTGAGTTAAGTTCTCTCAATTTCCATATAACCATATACTTTCTCTATTTGCACTTCAATTCTGTTATTCATACTTAGACATAATGTGCTTTATCATAAGCCAAATATAGGTCCTCGTTTGATAATTTTCCAATTTCATAGATTGTTAACACTTGGGTAAATTAGGGTTCATTCATTGAATCATAATCAATCATTTATCATTTAACATTTAACATATGATCATTTAACAATACTTGAAAATCCCCCAGTTTGCTCAATTTATACCCTAAACACATAATAAAAATATTATAAAAATACTAGGGTATTTTTGGAGTGTTACAAGACACATCCACATTATTTGCACCCCTTCCTTCCACTTGTTCAATAGGGTTGTTGGATGGATTCCCCTACTGTCGTACTAGAGAATTCATTAGGTTTTCTATTTGTTCCATCAGGCCTAGAACTCTTCCTTTCTGTGCTACTTCTACAGCATCAAATCCTGAGTTCGGAGACTCTACAGTTGTCTTACTCCTCAAAATTTGTGGCATTCTTCAGCAAAAATGGGTCCTACCGGACTTGCCAAAAATATATTTGGTGGATTTTCTAGTAGAATTCACAAAAACATACAAAAAGCATGGAAATTGTTGAATGTGCAAGCATGCCAGGAAATTATAGTATTTCAATTGAAGCTGTGCAAAATCCCAACCTGCTCAGCGAAAAATGGGTCCACTTAGTTCCTTGACCAGTTCAGATTCTAGAAAAATGACTTGAAAATTATATTGCATTAACTGAATTGAAAGCTAAGAGGAAATTTAACGGCCTAACTTGGAAAATAGAGAACTTCATTATAAAATTGGACCAAAAAATCAAATGCTAAAGCAAGAAAGCTTTGAAATAACAAATGCGATCGGATAAATGTATTGTTAATAAAATTGCTTTAACTACAGTGACTTCCAGTCCCTTAGACCAGCTGAAACTTTGTTTACTGATTTATACATAGACCAAAAACAAACTAAAAATTATAAAATATGTTGTGTGCCTTGAATGGGAAGGCTTCCACTGAAAAATGTGTTTTAGGTCTAGATCACCACAAGTGCACAGGTCATTCAAGTAATAAAAGTGGATTTAAGTCCAGTTATCATTCCCACGATGATTGATTAGAAATCTAAATATCAATTACCCTATCTACTTAAGATCCTTACTATTTGAACTCTAAAGTTAAAAATGGATGGTTCTAATTAACAGAAAAGTAAAAACTAAATAAAACTCTGTAACTTATGTATAAAGAATTTAAAATAATCGGATTGGAAAGTTCATTGGGTAAGTTAACACTGGGAATTAGATCAGTGTACAATTATCAATTTCTACATCATTTTTTATAGCTAAACCATTAGTTTATGAAATATGAACTTGTCAAAGATGCAATATAGTATAGTTTGGATTTAACAAAATTCTTAGCCATTTCACTAATTAGAGATTCATTTTCCTTTCGGATACATGAGCCTAACCAGTTACTTTTAAAAGAGAATCATCTTTCTAAGATTTGGGTATTTTTCCTTTTCAGTACTTCACAACCATTTCTTAAGACTGAAGGATTCTTACCCCTATAGATAGGAATATACAAGCCTTCTCGATCTAATTGGTATCGTCCTTCAAATCTAATAAAATTTTCTATCTCATGAGTTAGATCTTTGCTAACAGGGGATCGAAGATCCTTTCATCAGTTAAGGGAGAAACCTACGATCAACTAATTTGATACATCATCCAACTATTCTCACACCATGAGTAAGTTAGTGATCTATCGAAGTGATCTTTCAGAGTTCATTAGTTCCATAATATTAGTCTAACATACCCCCATGTAACTGCTCCATACTCTCAGGAATTTATGTCTCTGTGTCACTTTCGGAGGGTATCTGAAATCGAGCAAAGTCACAGTCTTTTAGTCTGGCTGCAATATTGAACAAGTAGTTTCGAAACGATACCCGATCAAATAAATTCACGATTTCGAACTATGACATTCTTTCAAGTTGAGCTGAAATCAATAATGAACATCGATCCAATACCAGATAGAGTTCAATCTTCCAAAACTGGTTTACAAATAACATTAACTAAGTGATCAGGAAAATTCACTAAAATTGCAAGTGAATCGAAATAAATGAACTCCAGAAAATTTCTAAATTCCATTCACTTCAGACAGTAATGAAAACTGAATTTTTTACAATGAACTAGCACGAAACTTCTCACAAAATCACTGTTCAATCCATAAAAGAAATAAATAAAATACTAAATCTAAAACAATAGGAAGAAAACAAAAATAAAAGAAAATTAATATCACGAAAGGAGTTCCAAGCTACCTAGTAGTTCTACGGTTTTCTTGAGAGCTGCGCATAGTGCCACTAGATGTAATTTATTTATAGATTTTCAATGATAGTTGTGTTGGACTGGGGTGGGTGACAGCATGTCAACTGCGGAATATTCGTGGATGTCGGGTAACCCGACACCCGCTCCATTGAGTCCCCCTTATCCGAGACTCGGATTCTTGAAAATCGACCAGAGTCCTCAGCTGTACGGGAGCTCTACCTGAAATCGACTGTCCCGACATTGCCTGAATGACCACAGGTCGACATACGATAAAAATGGCCCTTCAGGCCCGTGCATCAATACACACAAAAATCGTCAACTATATAACAATGGTTCAAGAGTTATTACATTACTCCTTAACAGAAACATCTATCAAAATTTAAAGTTTTAATCAGTATTATCTGAAATGAATCTGAGAGTCGCGTCAGGCTTTCTTCTGAAATCACTGGCCTCTAGTGGCGTCTCGTCCTCCTGCTACCACTCCACATTTTATGACAATAATGATCCCTCGGCGGGATGAGCAATGCCCAATGATAATCCTACATGAGTTACTCCCCACCTAAGTGCACATGCATCTGCAACCAAACACACTCGAAGCAAATGTCAGTGATCCTGCTTGGATATCTAAATCACCGTCCGTATCTCGAGTCACTCCTTGACTCATACTTTATGCCTAAGTCAAATGTGAGAAAAATACAGTTTTCAAAACAAAGAGTTTTGTTCTCGAAAACTTACTACCGGATTTCAGTAAATATATTGGACAACCATCTGAGGTGAATTGCTAGGTAATTCTCAGAAACGGTCGTAGATTCTATAGAGATGAAGCTGTTAGACTATTTCTCACGAAGACGATTCGAAAAATCTTCCTTGAAATTCACCACAACCATTTCCTTTCTTTTCATTTCTTTCATAATCATACACTCACACCTACCATTCTAAGTCTTGAATTGCATATGGAATGCGTTATCTGCATTTCAGACAATTCATGCTAATATATTTTACATGTATATATTAACAAGAATTAATTCACATAATTCATGTTATTCAATTCTGGCAAATAACACACAAAATTAGCTCACATGGGCTAATAACAATCAAAAGAAATTCATTTTGAATCACCCAGCTTGACACAAAAATCACCATGAAAATCCGTGAACAATAGAACCACAGGCTGTACTATTCACGACCACCTGATAGGGATTTTCTCCACTTTCGGTTCAAAGATTTTGAGGCCAAAGCTCTGATCATCAAGGCCTCAGCCAATCCGTCTATTAAAATGGGCTCTTGTAGAAAGAATAAATCAGTAGGAAAAGATCCCTACCTCTTTGGGTTGTCGAAACTCCACAAAATCGGTGCCACAGCGTAGTCAACTGCGATAAAACAACTTTACCTTCTTTTCTCAATCGAGAGCAGAAATTGTCCATTATTTGGGAAATGTAGAGAATTAAACTCTTCTCTCTCTCTAAAAGCTAGTTTGGCCCCTCGTACCCGTTTTCTTCAAATTAGAGAAGATGAAGACTATTCAACTTTTGTCTTATTCGCCTTCTTTTACTAATCCCCATTGTGTCCTTTAGTTTTGATTTTTGACACATGGCTTAATCTAAGTCATTCATTTCCATCATCTCACTAATCATGCAACATCATCACATGGGTACATATATAGTAAAAGTGACTTTTGTCACATCACGTGTCTACTGCAGTATTATCCTCTGACACAGGCACGGTGCCTCGAAAAGTGAAATTCGAGTAATCACCGAATTCGACAAAATTCACGTGTTAGTATTTTAGATTCATGAGACAATTCGATGGTGAAATCAGTTTCATCATCCGAGATCTAGAAAAATTTTGGTTTGACCCAGGTACCATTTTACTGCCACTCTTTAGAAAATTGGCGAATTTTCTCGGGTTTACAATGGGCCCCATACAGAATTTGAATTGTGGATCCCGTAAATTCTAGCCCGATTAGTGACTTTCGTGACAAAGAAAGTTACATATTGCGACATAATTCTCATCTTTGTGGCCATTTCTTGTCGTAACTGCGGTTTACGTTGCGACCTTAATTTTGTACCTTTCCTTTGGATTACGGAGGAGACATAATTTTTATGTCGCGAAAAGTCTTGCTGAGCCGATCTATTCTTTGTCCGCAGCGGGGATGTCTTATGTCGCGACAATTCTTGGGTGCCTTGCAGCTTGAATACTTGAATAGTATGTCGCGACATCAAACTTCTTTGTCGATTGAGTTTCCTTCTGCTGCTTTGCTTTGTGTTGCGACATAGAATTTTAGTAGCATGACGGAATTTCTCGATCTTCCCAGTTTGTTTTATGACGAGAATTTTGGAATATCGCGACATAATTTAACTTCTTTCTTGTTCCAGCAATAATAGCGACACTCTTCATTCACTTCCGATGTTCTTGATTTTCTATCGCGACTGGCACCAATTGTGGTGGCGAGAATCACGCGCGAGTTCTACATTAATTGTGGCGACTTAGTAAGGGCATTGAACATTAACTAACTATTATTCCTTTCAATCTTTGTCGGGACAAGGAAAGACATTGTTACGACAAAGTTTGTTGCCTTGCACTGCCTCTGAGGCTAAACTTTGTGTCTCGACAGACTTTTTCTTTGTCGCAACAATATTTCCTTCTTTGATTCTTGTCGTTAGCTGGACTGTTTGTTGCAACATTGAAATCCTTGTCGCGACAAACTTGTCTTAGCTGGTTTCATTTCTCTTCCATTTTCTATCGTGACATAAAACTTTTCTGTCACGATAGAAATCTCTCACTCAGCAACTTTCATTGTCGCGATATAATATTCTCTTGTCGCAACAGAGATTTCTGCCTTCAGTTCTTTATTATGTCGCAACATAAGTTTCTGTGTCACACATTCTTCTAGTAATTTTTCTCAAGTTCTATCGCAACAATAGCCATATTTGTTGCAATAGAGTTCACCTCAACCTCAAGTTGTTTTTGTTGCGACATAAAACTTCTCTATCACGACAAGGTCTTCTTATCTTTCATTGCTAAATCTGAATGTTGTGTCGCGACATAGTTTTCTTCTGTCGCGACACATAATCTGCCTTGGTCTTGTCATAAGCTAAAATATGCATCCACTGGCCTTAGAAAACTTTGTCGCGGGCACATTGTCTGACTTATCTCATTGTTTGCTAATTTAAATACAGCGATAGAGTGTGTTTTTTCGTGACAAAATTCTACTGCCATTTTCTGGATCAATGTCGCGACAGAGTAAGGAATGTTGCGACATTCTTCTTCATGAGCTTTTCCAGCTTTGTCGTGACATAAAAATTCATTGTCGCGACATAAATCAGTCAGTTTATCTACAAAAACCATGTCGCATGGCTTGTTTTGGTTGAATTGAACGACCCTTGTTGTGACATAATTTATGCTTTGTTACATTGGGATTTTATTCGCAACATTTGAAACGTGTCACATGACGAGTACGCCATGGCAATTTTGCGCATTTCTTCTTTGAGTTGTCTCTTTTTCTTTTAAAGCCCTGCAAAACACAAAGTTGGTGAATTTTCCATAATTCAGCATAAAAAGAATCATAAACTTCCAAAACATGCCAGAATAATGGATTAAAAATGGATGAGTTTAGACTCATCATTGCTTGGAAAAAAAAAACATATAGAACTACGTGAGGAATCTAGAAAAGACGATTGATAAACTTGTAGAAATACTAAAATGCTCTTACTCAATTTTGAATCTTGGTTGATCATCTCCTTTAATTGGTGTTGAAATTTTCTAGCACATAGGCATTTAGTAATTCACCTTTCTCTCATAATTGTTCATATCTCGCTAAAGTCTTTAGCTCTCACTGATAACTCGCTTTGCCGTATCATGACTTGGAGAAAAGTCTCTCAAAATGTTTGCTTTTGAGACAAAGTCTTAATATTCTTTACTGGCAGCTTTGAAATTTTTTTAAAAATTTCAAAAATGTCCCTACACCTTTTCATTGGCTGATTCTCATGGGCTTGGGCTTTATCGGATTGAGTTGAGTTTGCACGTTTTAGACTTGGCATATCTATTCGGTCCATTCCACTACCATTTAGGCCCAAAAAATATTTTTAATGTCAACAACTACGCTTGTTTTTTTTTTTTTGAAAAGATACGCTTGTTTTTCATTCATTTATTTTCTACATATTGATATATAGACACATGATATTTGTAAATAGAGGTTATTCATCTCAACTAAATAAATTAAAATAAAGAGGACAATGTATCCACCTCTCCTTTTCTCTCATCCGTTCTCTTGCGTTTACTAATGTGATGAGGCGATTTAATTATTATATTCATTGACGAGAATAACAAATTAAATCATAGTTGTCAATATGCTTCAAAATTGAAATCATATATATTATAGTTATTATAGAATTATTAAATATGTAAGATTTGAACTTATTCATTATGTTATTAACCTATATGTTGCATCATTCCCTGTTTCTATCGAATATATTGTTAGTTTGAATTAATAAAATTATCTTCTTTTTTTTTTTTAAAGGACAAAATTTCAGACTTTTTTTTTTCTTCAATGTTCATTAATCCACAAGTATTTATTCTTTCAATTGTCAAAATGTCTATATACATTTAAGAACTATATAATTAAACTACAAGGAAAATAAAATTGTCCGAAATTCCACTACGCTTGTTATGTTAAGGCCATCATGATTTCAATTTTCCATGAATCCCATCAAAGTTAGTAATATAAGGTAAAGATCCATCCAGATCAGAAGATAGGTCTAACGGGATTATGGCATCAAAATTAGCTGATTAATTAAACAATCAATAAAAGTACTGGCAAGTTAAGTTGAAGAAAATTTTAGGTAATAGAACCCCAGCTTTATCTATAAAAAGCAAAATTCCTAAATCGTAGAAATAACCACACAAAACACTTTTCTTTAATGACTATATTCCATCAATAATTTATACCTTTTTTTTCTTTTTATATAAAGTTTAAAAAATTTATAAATATATAAATTTTAAACTTTTCTTAAATATAGAAATTTTCTTATTATATATATTCTTTAGAGAAATCATTTTTCTCAATATTTCCTGAAGTAAAACATAGCCTTAAGCTTTAATATTTCTATATCAACAAAGAAGAAGAAAGATTGACAAGAATGAAGGAGAAACAGAACGAGTTCTACATCTATATGTTTATACACAGACACAATATCATGCATGTGCATATTTACCCATTTAGTGATCAGTTATACAAAATTGATGTGATGTCACTAATGTATTCACCATGGAACTCTCTCTCTAGTTGAATTCTCTAAAAAGTTAATTACTAGGGATTATTTAACACCAAATGGAGGACTGTTTTATTTAAAAATTGAAATGTAATACATTGAAGGTCATTAATTGATTTGTCACAGATGGTAGAATGATATACCATGTTGGTGTAGAATAACAATAATAATCTACACCAACCTTAAGCTCCATCATTGAATGGATGCAAGTTCAATAAATGCTGAATTTTCTATATGAAAATAAATCACACACATCTGTAATAGACCATGTACCAGTTCCATTCCATCTACTACTCTGAGCAGGAACTTCCAATGTTGGAAGCATTATTGATTTCCAGCCTAGAAAATTCTTTCTGCTGTGAAATTCAGGCACTTGGGAAGATTGACGACAAACAGTGATGTTATCTTTGCTACCACGTTCAGCAGCTTCGGTTGCCAATCTCTTGGAGCACATTCCAGGCTCTTTAACAGTGTCCCTGATTATGCTCACAACCTCTTCATCTCTCCTGGCATCCCAGAGCCCATGCTTGCCATTACCTAAATAAACAACGGTGATTAGTACTATGTTTCCCAGGGAAATGTGAGTTCTCACAATGATCCCTCCTTCAAACAAGGTAGGAAATCCCTACTCCATAGGAAAACTGCCTATTATAGATTGAATTTGGATATTATCATAAATTTCCCAAGCAAGTTCCATTTTCAAATTTTCAGAGGCATGACAACAATCAATATGTAAAAATCAAATGCATGAAGATGTAGAATGAATTGCAAAGACGATGAGTCTGAAAATTCATTTTTACTGCTTTCTTTGAATATTTTATTCTCCTGCACATTATTTGTTAGCATCATTCTCCTGCAAATATTCTGAAACTTTTTACCAGATTGGATACCCATATTAGTAATTTCTTTTGAGGTTATGAAATATAGCAAATTATCCGTAACAAGGAGTGCTGCTGGCAGAAGGTAGTGTATATCATTATATCAGCCATGGATGTGCATGGGAAATTAACCATTTCTTCTATTTCTAGCTTGAAGAGCAGTACTAACATGACTACAGTGTATTTAACTATATCCTGAAAATAATGGTCTTAAATACAGCATGAATGCATGTCTCCAGAGGGGATCTACTACCACCAGGTATCTCTTCATAACTAGGAAAAAATTCCTCTTTCTTTAGATTCTCTGAAGATTAGAATAAAATGCAAGGACCATGTCATGGCTGGTTCAGAAAACTGTATGCCGCTTTGTGGAGCCCATTATCATATGATGGTTTAGAACCAATACCGAAAATAGTCACGCAAGAAAGCCAAATCTTAAATTATCTTCTTTTTTTTTTTTTTTTTTGGATCTTGTATATTGTTTTAGTTAAGACTTGAAATTATAGGTTCCAAAATGTCTGGTGTGAGAACCAATGGTAAAGCATCTGAAGAACTCCCTTCAGGATAGTGTAAGGTGGATATACAGACACATACTTCATCCTAAGTAATCCAGGTAGCCAAATAAAATAAATTTTTTTCAATTGGTATTTTGTTTCAGTGTATTTGTAAACTACAAGTCTAAACTGACATATCTGAGAGCTGATTTATATAATGTTTTCCACAACGGTTTTATGCATGAGAGATTTTTTTTTTCAATAGGCAAAGAAAGGTATGTATAATATATTTTAGGCATAAGAAACATTTTATTAAAAAAAATTCCATCTTTAATGATCATTTTGCACCCGAATAGAAAATTTTCCACAATCTGAATTTGTGAGTTAGATTCCACAATTAACTCTAAAACACTAAATATCATCATTTATCAAAATAATGGTTTTACCAGGAATTCATCCTCCACTGACAGAACAGTTTCAGTTATCTCAAGTTCTGCTGTTACAGCAAACTAGATCATCATCACCTATGGAACGTGTAACCTGATAAAAATGAAGTTAACAATAAAAGATTATTTTAAAAAGAATTTCCAATTAATCATATATTTCAAGTAGCGTTTTCAACTGCATGGCAAAAAATGGGTCCTGAAGAGTCATACCTCCAAGCATTTAAACCAATGATGAACATTACTCTAGAACAAAATGACACAAACTAACCAGAAACCACAAGGATACATCAAACAGGCAAGAAAACTAACAATGAATTATCAGCTTCAGTTATGTGTCAAAGAGCCATTTCAAATCATCCCTAAATGGTGAAGATCTTCAACATTTCAGCGCATTATTTCCTTTGTAATTTTGCAAACAAGCCTCACTATTTTTCGCGTAAGTTCCATGTATGTTCTTTCGGGTTTCTACTTCAGGAACCAGAATTTTTGTCAAGCTTCCTGATATTTGGGGAGTGAACATGCTTCTAGAGAAGGATGAACTAACGAGCTTTCTGGTTGTTGAGGATTGTAAAGTTTGTAGTCCATGGACCATAGTTCTGAAATTTGGTTGTTATAGTTTGCATATGACTGGCCAGATTCATTTTCAATTATTCAAGCGTGACAGCTTGCATTGACTTATGCTTCCCCTTTGTATTTTTCCCTAAGCCAAACTATTTGACTTGACGACCACGGCGTAGTTTTAAAGGTGTGCCCTAGGCTCACTGGCACAACCATTCCTGGTTATAGGCGCCTCACTATCAAAACATGTGCCTTATTGAAAAAGGCGACATTGTAGACTTTAATTCCCTTTCTAACATTTTATTCTTGAATTTCTAATTATATAGTGAAATTTTTATAATTTCTTTACTTTTTAGTGTATGTTTCTTTTAAATGTAAATTAGATTTTGAAGCATATTTTATAAAATTAATGTGCATCATAGGTCACATTTCACTTCACTAAGGTCGTGCCTTGTGTACTTTGTGCCTAAGCCTAGGAGGCTTTTGTGCCTAGAGTCGCCTTTAAACTATACCAAGGCTAGGTCACGAGTTATGATGCTGGAACAACTTCTTTTTCTTCAAGGAAAGTAATCACGTTTTCAATTCATTCATGGAATTCTACATTATAATTTTTGAAACCACGACTCTATTAGACCTCCGACTAACGGATATTGACTAATGAAATCCCAAGAATTTGCTTAGAAGAATAATATCATGTTGTCTACATGCTTTCTTTCTCTTTCTTTCTTCCAATTTTTAACGGTGCAGTACCCACTAATAAATCCTCCTTGCTATGGCTGGCAGCCGATAAGGATTGAATGCATGCATGACTTCAAATTCTAACATTTAAAAATGTGATATGAGAAAGAAAGAATGATTTTCTTTATTGAATGGATGAGTGAGTATTACATAGTATAGAAGTGCCTGTATATCTGAAAAGATGGAACAGAAACAAAATAAAGTGTAAAAAGGAAGGAAAATAGAGTATAAAGGCGATAATATGCACAAAATGCTTAGGAAATAAATCAAAGAATATCTAGAGAATATTCTATGATTCTCAATACAAAACAAAGCTTAACAACATATCATCAGACCAACAGGTGGATGGATATTATTACTGTGAATAGATATAAGAAAAGAATGTTTTTCTTATTGATTGGATGATGAAAAACAGTATAGGTCCTACCTATTTATATACAAAAGGAAGACACAAAAAATAAACAAATAAAGTCTGAGAAAATAATGTACAAAGAAGGAAGGAGATAAGCGAGAGAGTATCTTTATGATTCTCAGCCTCCTCGAATTTGGGCATATAGGTCATATACACAGAAACATTACAAATATCTTGAATCCTTGGACCTCAGAGAGACTTAATGAAAATATATGCTAATTGGTCACTCGAGTTGACAAAACTAGTAGTCATGCATCCTGAGGCAATCTTCTCTTGAATGAAGTGATAGTCCACTTCAATAAGTTTAGTCCTCTCATGAAAGACTGGGTTAAAAGCAATGTGTAGGACCTGCTTGGTTATCACACACAACAATCATTTGTTACAAATCTTGAATCTTAGCTCTAAAGAAGCTATTTGTAGGCACGTATGATATCTGAGTTTCCAAAGTCATAGCTCGATACTCAGCTTTAGCACTAGACCTAGCCACCACACCTTGTTTCTTACTCTTTCAGGATATTAAGTTGCCTCTAATAAACACACAATATCCTGAGGTGGAGCGTCTGTCTGTGGGCAAGCCTGCCTAGTCTGCATCTTAGTCCATGATTTGGGTGTGACCTACATTTTCATATAACACCCCATTGAGTGTTCCTTTAATGTGGAGGATTAGTCCACATCTAATAGTATTGTCGCATGGTAGCTTATAGGAATTGACTAACTACGTTCACAAGAAAGGAAATGCAGTCGAGTGATGGTAGGAGTAGTTCAATCTCCCGCTGGTCGTCACATATCTCTGGATCATTAGAGGCTCCGCAGCCAGGGTATAAGCTTGACATTGAAGTATACATGGGTTTACGATCTAGCGTCAGGTTCCTCCGATATATCAGATATACTTATAGACTTATAACCATACCTAGAAAGTACTTGAGTTTCCCCAAGTCTTTTGTTTGGAAGTGGTTGAAGAGATGTTATCTAAGTTTCGAAATAACATCCTGATCACTGCATGTTATAACAATGTCGTCCCACCTGAAGCAAATCAGTAGATGCCTTTGTCAGGGATGTATGATGATAGAGAAGGCAGTGGTCGTGTACTGCGAGGTCATATGCCAAGCTCACATCCACTTGAGCAAGTGAATTGCCAAACCCGGGCTCCAAGGAATTTGCTTTAGGCGATATAAGGAACACGTGCTTTGCATACCAAACCAGACTTCCCATGAGCAACAAATCTAGGTGGTTGCTCCATATATACCTCATCGGTAAGGTCGCCCAGTGGAATGCATTCTTGACGTCCGAGGCGATGCAAGGGCGAAATTTCATACTTGACCGTAGATGAAAATGACGAGGCGAAATGCTGGAAGCAGAGAAAAAGTGTTATAGTAATAAAGTCATATATCGAGTATACCCACAGGCAGCTAAATAGTAGCCCAAGGCAGTCCGCTCATCGGACCAATCTTAGGTATAAACCCAGAGTCGCGACCAATAGGAGACTTACTGACGGGTAAGGTGACTAGGTCAATATCTTCTGAACAACCATTTTTCAATCATTGCACATTTTGGCTCGGATGAGAGAGAGACCTCATCTGTTAGGAAGAAATAGAAGAAAAGGTGGAAATAAAAGCAGAATATGGTGAAGATAAGCAGTGATAAGTTAGGAAATTATAAATAGGATGGGGGAACGAGTACCTTTTTGAATGGGAATGGGAAGATCAACAGGAGACGGCAAGACCGACGTTGTGGAGGAGGGTGTCGTAGGAGATGAGTCATCCAGATGCCCAGTGTCAGTGCGCAGGCTCGAGTTAGAGTACCTGGGGACTCAAATGGTAAAGCCGGAATGGGAAAGATGGAGGTAGAGATAAGACCTCGGGGGTTGGAAGGAGGTGGGAGTAGAGAAGATAGAAGAATGTTAAAATGTGACATCGAGGCCCGGAGACGAAAGTATCGATGTGTATCAGGAGAGTAGCATTGATAACCTCGTTGAAGGCGGGAATAACCAAGGAAGATGCACTCCGTGGCCTTAGCGGAAAGTTTATCTTGGCCAGGAGTGAGAATGTGGACAAAACAAGTGCACTCGAAAACACGCGGAGGGAGATAAAAAAGAGGTTGATCGGGAAGAGAGAATGAGGAACACGATCACTTAGTATGGGCCAGGAATAGGTTGTCAAATGGCGGGCGGTTAAGATAGCATCCCCCAGCGTTGAGGCGTATGTTGGAGGAGAGTCACGAGCTATCTCGACTAAGTGACAATTCTTATGCTCGGGCCTGTTTTGGTTGAGGTATAAGCAGCGAGAAGGCGATGAAGAATCCCGTGTGAGAATAAAAAGGAAGAAAGGTGTGAATTCCAGGCATCTTCGTAAGATGCGGATGGAAGTGTTAAATTTATTTGCGGATCTTAGGAAGAACTTTTGGAATCTGAAATAGCTCGACTCGACTCTTCATTAAAAATAAGTCTGATAGGAAAAATCATCAATAAATGTAACAAAATCTTGAAAACCTAAAATAGACGCATGAATTTGGGGATGATTTGAGCATCGGTGTGGGCGAGCTTGAAAGGGCTTGGTTCGGGAATCTAGCGACTTGGGAGCAGAGCAGGTATGTTTCCCCAGTGATCTGACTCGCACTCTAATGAGAGATAATTTGGAAGCGAAGATATCATCTTCCGAAGCTTGGAAATGTTGGGGTGACCGAGACAACGGTGGACGAGAAAAGGTGCATCTGCTGAAGTGCAGATGGTGGAAGATGGGGTCAAGCTAAGATGAAAAAGGCCTTGAGACTCATGTCCTATGCCAATCGTCCTCCCCGTACTCCGGTCTTGCAAGGTGATAGAAGAGTGAGAAAAGGTAATCAAACAATTGAGGTCATGGATTAATTTGCTGATAGAGATAAGATTAAATGGAAAATCGAGAGACGCAAAGAGCAGCGAGAGTAAAGAGGGAAGGGACATGCGGTCTCGAATGTGGCGGGTCGTTCAGTAGGTACAATAGGTGGTTGTCCTCACCTCGTGTGCCACAGTGAACACTCCAGGAATCACTGAGGTGAGATGAAAGCATCACTTGAAGTGTCTATGGGAACCTCGAGAGGGCCCGGGGCAGGAGGTCTCGGTGGATAAGATGGCATGAGTAGCAGAGGCAAAAATGTCATTAAAGGTTGGGATGGCAAAGCCAGTAAGGATCTGTTCGCGGATGTTGTCAAACTCTGTACCAAGTTTAATAAGAGTGAGAATCATAAATAAGTAGTTCTCGACATCAGTAACTTTGGGGAAGACAGATAAGAGCTCATTTTCGGTCAGGACATTCGCCCGACCGAGAAGATAATTCCATAGTATTCTTTCCAAAACTATCGACGGAGGAGATATTATGATAAGGAGTGTTGAATATCATTTAGTACAAGTTCTTTGTAGGTCAGAAAGGGTGCTTAATTACGATAATCCCGAGGTTGACGAAGATTTTGGGCTCCATGGATTGCTGGGGAATGTTACAGAGTAAAGTGTCCTATTTCCACCATTAAGAACGTTTATCTTCAAGAACACTAGACTTCGTGGAGGTTAGATGGTCTTCACAACCATTTCCAGTAAACCATAATTTGACAAAGTTGGCCCATGACTGATAGTTGTCACTTCCCTTGAGTCTATTCACAGTTATCATAGGATTTCAGACGAATCTGAAGAAAAGCTCGAACTTTGTCGGCCGTAGTAGTGAAAAATCAACAAAATCAACAAATCGGCAAAAGGATAAAGTACACCGAGGGAAAAATGCAAGCTGTCAGAGTGAGAGAAGCTTTGTGAATGGTGGCTCGGGAAAAGTAGAGCATAGTCATGGTAGCAGTAGGTAGGCCGCGAAATCTGCAGAAATCCAGGGTTTCGCAGTCTATCGGAGAGAAAAGAGGGAAAGTCACACCAAATCTGAGCCTCGAATGGAGAAACGAGGAGTGGGGTAGTGTCGGGGAGGAGATGACCGACTTGGAGAAGGGGTGGTTGAAGTGTCGGCCGTGAATCGTCCCGGCCGTGGCGTGTGAGCTATCGTAGAGAAGATCGTACTCGTGTGGGCGCGTGGGTGGTACGTCTGGCTACGGAGCATTTTCGGTCGGTGGGTAGATGGTGGGCGATTCCAATGGTGGGGTCACAGGCCCGAAACGTCACTAGAAAATTTTCTAGTAGCCAAGGTGATTTGATGTTGGCAGAGGCTTCCGGAGATGAAGGTGGGGTGGCCGGAGTGTGATACGACCACTAGATGAGTTGCTGGAGTTGGAACCGTGGCAAAACCCTAACCCGAGTCTTCCATGGCTCTGATATCATGTGAAGAGATATAAGAAAAGAATGCTTTTCTTATTGATTGGATGATGAAAAACAATATAGGTCCTACCTATTTATATACATCGGGAAGACACAAAAAGGAAACAAATAAAGTACAAAAAGGAAGAAAATTAATGTATAAGAAATGAAGAAGATAAATCAGAAAATATCCTATGATTCTCAACAATTACATTCTAACCACAGGCATTTGTAGTAGATAAAAGCATACATTAAATAATGTTGTGAAGTGAAAAGCATAAAAGAAAATGCGAAAAGAAGAAAAACACGAAGAAGCGAGCGGGACTGACTCTCCGTATCAAATTGCCATTTGACTTGTCTGACATTAGTAACACGTTCTCGCTCCTCGAGACAGCTTGCAAAATGGTCCTAATCTGATGATTGATGGAAGAATAATACCCTTATAGTTATAACTAAGAAAGCCAGATGATGGACATTGAAGTCAAATTGTTAAGGTCGCGTGATCTCAGTTATATTAGTATGCATTAACTGGATTAAATCAGTCTAAGCTCTGTACTTAAAGAAAAAACATGGCCAGCTGCGACATAAGATAGTCGCAATGCAACATTAACCTTGGCTTGTGTCCAACTATTAGAGCAGTAACACGGTGCAGCCAGGATGCCAGTCTTTCTTAATAACTCTCTTAGATCGACAGGAATCCAGTTCACTCTAAATGCAACATCTGTTTTGATGAATGCTGATAATGCATCAAGCAGGACTGCATTGAAATGAAAATATTAAAATTTTATTTTATTTTTATATTTTTAAAAATGAAGGCATGCATGAAGTGGAGTCATTAACGAAGGCGAAAGGAGAAACCTGCTTTTGGGGCAAGGTTTCAAGTATCAGGGAGGCTTGAGCTGAAAACTCAGCTGCTGCACCTTGCAGATTTTCTTGTTACATGTAACATGTTATAGCAATCAAATGCTAAAAATAGTAGGGTGCATTTGGGGCAATCTAAGGAGAATGATTTCTGATATAAAACCTTAAAATGCCTTTTGAAGGGGAAATAGTCTCTTTATTTTCACAGAAAATGGGCAACTAAAAATCTCTTTAACCAACAAAATGGCACTTCACAGACTTTCATAGACAAGCTAGCCTAGCAGTTTTTCAAAGGATTCTGCAAAAAGAAGTGAAGTTCATTTCCTCAATGGTTCTGAGCTACCACTACAATCATTTTCTCAAGATTTATTTTCACAAATCTACCAGTAATTCTTTCTTATTTACTTCATGTCAGAGAGTACACCATATAACATTGGGAAAGGAAACACGAGGATAATTTTGCCTAAAACATAATATTCTAGTCAAAAAATTTCTAAAGTTGAAAATAAGGTTTGGCTCAAGCAAAAATTCTATTTTAAGATTTGTCTGCTTCTAAGATAAATCGTCATGGAGAAAAATGAAAAAATAATATTTGAAATAACTTCTGGAAAACTCTCTGCTTGCAGTCTCTATGAATTATCTTTAAAATATCTAAAAGTGAAGCTATACTCATTTCTTTTGGAATCACTTCAACTGATTAGCTACCTGAGCCAGTTGGATAATAGATTGGTTTAAGGATCACAAAAGTATTTGCAGTTCAAAGCTCCTTCAGGGTAAATTTTCCTCAAATTTACTGCCCAATAAACCCTTGGGATTTACAGTAAGATGTGTTTAGGCTCACCTCGATGACCATCAAAAATACCAAAAACATGGATATCTTCCTCATTGCACACATTAGGCATAAGAAAGTGAGTATCCTCCATGGTCTCCCTCCTCCCACACGTGGAGAAGGATCCCCAAGATAGTATTGGACCAGTATGTTAAGGATCATTTGAAGAATCTAGCCACATTCCAACACAGAATCAGCTGCAGAAGAAGCTGTCTTGTAAATTTCCCCCTTGAGCATGCCCAGTTAATGCTTTCCTGGGAGCATGTTGAAGATTACCTGGTATCATTCTGAGGTGGTCAGCAGGAAAAATGAAGGTTCTCCAAGAATATTTTCCTGCTCTTTTAATGTATCTTCTGTGCTCCAATATTATATCAAGTTCCATTACCATCTCATCAAAAGAAGGCCTATTCTGGGGATTTGCATCCCAACACCTCTGTATCAATGATAGTAACCTTTCTGGTGCACCCAACTCCAAGCCAGCAAGAACTGGTCGCAGTCCTTCAGATGCCACAGCTGCTGTAAGTTGCTGCTCAGTGTAGTTCATTTCGAGCACAGTGTGGGCCTGCCAGCAGTACAGTTTATGAGCTACTAAAGTACCTCCAAGTAAGTACAAAGTTGGGGAGTCAAACCATATAAGATTATTTGGTAATGCTCAAAAAGATGACATCTTTGCATGCTCATCACAAACAAAACTAGAACTGAACTTTTCAGAACAAAAGCAAGGAGTCACATTAAATGTCTGAAGAAATATTGACAATGATATTGAATAAGGTGTTTGTGCTTGACAGATTATTCAAGAAAAAGAAGTAAGTAGCATGTGATGCAAGTGTCAATAAAGCTAATGGAAATCATGTTTTTTGTTCATAAAGATAAAAGATGGTTTGAGGTGCAAAACAGATGATTGTGAAATTTAGACAACATCTCAAGTTGATAATATTTAGTGAAATAAAATTCAGATATCTTCTTCATAGCCATCAAAGAATACTCATTAGCTTCCATTTTGAATTTTACCTTGGGGAAAAAATAAGTTCTAAAATCTTGTAAAAATCTCATTTCAAATTAACTGACATTTTGGACCCAAAAGACAAACCTATGCCTAGACCTTATTCCAATTAAATGGGGGCACAAATCTTCTGCAGGCCAGTTGTCTGGTTGCTCACATTATCAATGATAGATTGTGGACTGATTGTGGACTGTAAATTGATATCAACAGCCAGGGTGTGGACTGATTCTGTGGGTTGATTGTGGACTATCAATTGATATCAAGGGCAGAGATTGTGGACTGTGGGTTGATTGTGGACTATCAATTGATATCAAGGGCAGAGATTGTGGACTGATTGTGTGGACTATCAATTGCAAAGATTATGGCTGAAATTATGGATGAGATTAAACGATCTAACACCTGTCAGTGTATCAGCTGTCCCATAATTTGTATATTAGCTGTATATATATTTTCTTACCAAAGTAGATTAGCAGTGATTAGTGTAATAGCTGTAAATGTATTCTTACCTAAAATAAGGCGTACAACAACTATTATTTAATGGAAAGATCCTCAAAGAGAATGGCATTCAGCCATTTACTCAAATTTTGTTATGGTATCAGAGCAAGGTTCTGAAATTCATAGCTAAATCTTTGAATTTCTATCAGTTTTTTTTTTTTTTTTTTGTTTGTCTTTCAAAGTTTCTAGTCTTCTTTTAGTTTTCTGGGTTGATTATTTTTTTGGCTTTGAGATTTTCTTTGGAAGAATGTCTATGAGACCCGCTATCAAATTTATAGGAAAGAATTATGCAGCATGAGAATTCCAATTCAGAATGTTTCTGAAAGGGAAGGAGCCTTGGAGTCACATTGATGGGTCTTATCCTACCCCTAAAGAAGGTAAAGAAGTTAGTCAATGGGAGGCAAAGGATGCTCGAATAATCTCTTGGATCTTAGGTTCTATTGAAGCTCATATAGTGAACAATTTACACTCCTTTTGTACAGCCAAGGAGATGTGGGATTATCTGCAACACATATACCATCAAGATAATACTACAAGACGATTTCAACTAGAACTTGAGAGATTAGTAACTTCAGTCAAGGTAATCTTTCCATTGAGCGGTATTATTCTGGATTTATTAATTTATGGAGCGAATATTCTTTTTTTATTTATCAAAGGTACCTAAAGAGGCCTTAGCTAGCCTTCAGGTGGTTCATGAAGATAGTAAGCATGATCAGTTTTTGATGAAACTGAGACCAGAATTTGAATTTTCTAGGGCTGGATTACTGAATAGATATCCAATTCCTTGTTTGGATATATGCCTTGGTGAATTGTAGCGTGAAGAACAAAGAATAGCCACACAAGTTGTTCTAGGTTCGTCCAAGGAGACATCTGAGGTTGTCAATGTTGCTTATACTGCTCAAGGGAAGAACCGAGGAAAGGGACAAAGGCAATGCTATAGTTGCAAGGAATTCAGGCTTATTGCACACAATAGTGATAAGAAATTTTGTAATTATTGTAAACAGAATGGACACATTATCAAGGAATGCCCTACACACCCAGAAAGTCAACGAGCCTAAGCTTTTCAAGCTGCTATTTCATACCCTAGCATTAGTGGTTCTACAGCCACAATTGTTGGCACCAATCAGTCTATTGTTACTCAGGAAATGGTCCAACAGATGAGTATCACAGCATTCTCTACCCTTGGACTTCATGGTTAAGGTAAGATTGTTTCTTCTCCTTGGTTTGTTGACTCTAGAGCATCCAATCATATGAGTGGATCACTTGATTCATAGCATAATCTTCGGAAGTATATTGGTAAACAACAATATTCATATTGCTAATGGAAATAATCTTCCACTTACAACCATTGGTGATCTTGGACCGTCTTTTCATCATGTATTTGTCTCCTAGGTTGTCAACTAGTTTGATTTATGTTGGATAATAATTGTGATCTCGTGGTGGTTGTCTCGTGCAAGATTAGGTATCAGGGAAGGTGATAGTGAGGGGGCCTAAAGTGGGTAGATTATTTCCATTGCAATTTACTATTCCTAGAACATTGTCTTTGACTTCTATTATTATTGAAAATAAGGTTGACATTTGGAATAAACGATTAGGCCATCCAAATAATATGATTTTGTCTCATTTGATGAAGCATAGTTTCCTTGGCAACATAAATCAATGTTTTGCTAATAGCTTGCCTCTTGATTGCTCTATTTGTAAACTAGGAAAAAGTAAAACATTACCTTTTCCTACTTATGGTGGTCATGCTAATGCCTGTTTTGAGATTATACATAGTGATGTTTGGGGTATTACTCCTATCATTTCACATGCGCAGTATAAATATTTCGTGACGTTCATTGATGACTATAGCAGTTTCACATGGATATATTTTCTGCGTACCAAAGTTGAGGTGTTCACTGTTTTTAGAAGTTTTGTGGCTTATATTGAGACTCAATTTTCCACTTGCATTAAGATTTTACGATCTAATAATGGTGGCGAGTATATGTCACATGACTTCCAAGCCTTTCTGCAACAAAAAGGTATTGTATCTCAACAATCATGCCCTTATACCCCTCAACATAATGGGGTGGTTGAATGTAAAAAACCGTCACTTGTTGGATATGGTTCGCGCTTTACTCCTAGAGGCTTCAGTTCCACCTAGATTTTGGGTGGAAACCCTGTCCACTGTCGTCTATCTGATTAATCGTCTACCTTCTCAACAATTGAATTTTGATTCTCCTTACTTCCGTCTTTTTGTTATGAAGCCTAATTATCATATGCTACACACATTTGGATGTCTTTGTTTTGTTCACTTGCCTTCTCATGAGCGTCACAAGCTTACAGCTCAATCGGTAAGGTGTGCTTTTATGGGATATATAACACTACTCACAAAGGGTTTTTGTGTTATGATGCTACAACAAATCGACTACGTATCTCCAAAAATTTGGTTTTCTTTGAACATGAATACTATTTTCAGCCGCATGTTTTCCCTTCAAATGGTGTTTTTCTTCATGCCTTTGATGATATCAGAATAAATACATTCAGGAGATAATTACTTTGGTTGGTCTTCAAGATGGTCGTTCTGTTGATACCCCCTTAGAAGTGAATGTTAAATATCGTTGTGATGAGGGTGATTTCCTACCTGATCCTTCCTTATATAGACGATTAGTAGGGAGCTTAAATTATCTAACTACACTCGACCTAATATTTCCTTTGTTGTCCAACAAGTTAGTCAATTTATGTAGGTGCCTCGGCATCTCCACTTGGCCGTTGTTCGTCGCATTGTTCATTATTGGCAGGAAACAGCACCGAGTCCTTTCTTTCCTGTGGATTCTCCTATTCACTTGGTTGTATATAGTGATGTTGATTGGGCTGGTTGTTCTAATACTCGACGTTCAATTACCGGTTGGTGCTTGTTCATTGGCACCTCTCTCATCTCTTGGAAAAGCAAGAAGCAATATCAGGTGTCTAAATCCTCCACCGAGTCTAAGTATCACACTATGTGCTCTACATTTTCTGAGATAGTTTGGCTTTGGGGACTGTTGGGTGAGTTTAGGTTTCCTCAAATTGAGCCAACTCTGCTTCATGCGAATAATACTAGTGCTATCCAAATTGTTGCTAACCTAGTATTTCATGAGCGCACCAAGCATATCGAAGTGGATTGTCACTCTATTCGTGAAGCATATGATGCTCACATCATCTCTCTACCACATATCACCACTGATCTCTAGACTACTGATGTGTTTACCAAGGCTCTCTCACGGCAACAACCCAACTTTCTTCTTACCAAATTGATGCATTATGATCATCCAACATCAATTTGAGGGGGGTATCAATGATAGAGATTGTGGACTAATTTTGTGGGCTAATTGTGGACTATCAATTGATATCAAAGGCAGAGATTGTGTGGACTATCAATTGCCAAGATTATGGCTGAAATTATGGATGAGATTAAGATCTAACCCCACCATATGTCGATTAATGTCGGTTGTCCCATACTCTGTATATTAGATGTATATATAGTTTCTTACCAAAAAGTAGATGAGCAGTGATTAGTGTAATAGTTGTAAATGCATTCTTACCTAAAATAAGGTGTACAACAACTATTATTGAATGGAAAAGATCCTCGAGAAGAATGGCATTGACCATTGACTCAAATTTGTACACATTGCACCTTACCATCATTGTCCAGACAAATGAAAAGATTCCTAAATTTTACATTTTGATCCTCCACCATTAACAATTTCCTTTTTGATAGGATACCATCAACAATTTCTTAAATTTTACTTTATCTTTTATTTTCAACTTGAAACATGAAATAGTAACTATTAACTATTAAGGTTTAGTCTCCTAATCCATTTAGGATTATTTTCCTTCTCTCTTTAGTCTTCTAATTAGACTTTAACGTTGTTTCCTTTTTTGCCCTAACACTAGAGTATAAATATGTATGAGAACAAGAGTATTCCTTTGTAAATAGTTGTGAAAGGCGCACCAAGGTGCAAAGGCCTCTTAGAGCCTTGAGGCGCAAGGCACTTCATCTTAGAGCACACCACATATTTTATATATATTTTTCTCAAATATATAAATATAACAATATTTATTATCAAATATCATCTACAATTTCAATCAAATCATTATAAACATATAAATTTTTGAAGGTTAAGAGTTTCCTATTTTTAGATAATTTTTACAGCAATTTGTTAGCTATAGTTATTGCTTTTCTGGTTTTTCTTCTCTTCTATGTGGTTGATATTGAGGTTGGAAGGGCTAGGGTGTATTTTTTCGGTTGGAAACAGGTCAAAAATGGGGGTTGGAGTTGTGAAATATAGTTTCTAGTACAAAATCGGCATCGTTTTGGCCTTTCTAGGACCAAAATGACATCATTTTAGCCATCAAAAGTTTTTATTTTTAATTCAAACAACTAATCAAAACGACGTCGTTTGGGTAAGTGACAACTTATCCAAAACGACGCCGTTTTGAGTTGTATTAAAAATAAATAAAAAAACCAAACAACGTCGTTTTTTGTCCTATAGAGACCAAATGACGTCGTTTTGGTAGTGGGTTGTAGAAAAGAGAAACCCTTGTTCCTGCATTCTCGACGCCAGCGAAAAAATGAAAAAAGAAGAGAAAGAAGAAGAAGGGGAAGAAGAAGAGGAAGAAAGAAGAAGAAGAAGAAGAAGAGGGAGAAGAAGGGGAAGGAGACATACCTGCTCGGCGTGCCTTTGGAGAGCTTCGAGCCTGAGGTAAGGTGCGCGCCTTTGATGCCTTTCTTTGCGCCGTGAGGAAAGGCGTCACCAGAGCTAAAGCGGCGTCGCGGCTAGCATCGCGTGCACCACCTGGCGCGCCTCTGGCTTACTATGGGTGGATCGTCTTAGAGCTTGATTAGTTGCAAAGTGCGCTCGGATCTATGGATTCAGAACTACTATGATACTTTTTCTCTGTCACCAAGATTGACTCTATTCATCTTCTCTATCTATGGTTGTTATGTGATCTTGCTTCCTTTATTAGTGGATATGAGAATGTCTTCTTGTGAGACGTCCCAGCAAGAAGGTCTATATGGAGCAACCACTGGGTTTTGTTAGCAGGAGAGTCTGAATTGGTATGCAGGCTACACCGCTCATTATATGAGTGAAAGCAGTCCCTCGAAGCTTAGTTTGGCGGTTTGGATTACGTGGTTGAAGTTTAGTATGACTCGGTGTATAGCAAATCACTCGATTTTCTATCATCATACGAGTTTAGACGATGGTGTTTGATTGTTTATGTGGATGACATTTTATCGAAGCGTGGTCAAGATGGTATTCGAGGATGAAACAACATCTCTTGATCGCTTTGGTATTGGACTTGGGGAAACTCAAGTATTTCTGAG
This sequence comes from Tetrastigma voinierianum, assembly GCA_016808115.1. Lineage (NCBI taxonomy): Eukaryota > Viridiplantae > Streptophyta > Magnoliopsida > Vitales > Vitaceae > Tetrastigma > Tetrastigma voinierianum. Next base: position 10,654 of record JAEQBH010009077.1, on the reverse strand, counting down.
GATTAGAATAGCTCAATCCCCAAATCATAGCATTAGTTATGGCTGAAAAGTATGCCTTGGAAATATTGGAAGAGACATGTATGCTAGATTACAAAACTGTAGACACTCCTATAGATTCGAATGTCAAGCTTGTACCAGGATAAGGAGTGCCTCTACGTGATCCAGGGAGATATGGACAACTTATGGGAAAATTGAACTATCTTACCATCACCTGACCAAACATTTTCTTTCCGATGAGTGTTGTTAGCCAGTTTTACAATCACCATGTGATAGCCATTGGAATGTTGTGATTTGTATCCTCCGTTACATTAAAGGAACACTATGCCAAGGGGTGTTATATGAAAACAGAGGTCACACCTAGATTGTCGGATATTGTGATGTAGATTGGGCAGGTTCACTTGCAGATAGACGCTCCACTTCTAGGTATTGTGTATTTATTGGTGGGAACCTAGTAACCTGGAAGAGTAAGAAGCATGATGATGTAGCCAGATCAAGTGTTGAAGCAAAATACCAAGTTATAGCTTTGGCGACATGTGAGCTCATATGACTAAGACATCTTCAAAAATTTAAGATTTGGAAAGGATGAACAATTAGGTAATATATGATAATCATTTGCTCTCGCATCGCGTGGCTCGGTCTTTCATGAGAGGACCAGAGCATATTAGGAAGTGGATTGTCCTTAAATCAAAAAGAGAAGATCGCATCGGGATACATGACTCTTAAGTTTTGTGAACTGAGTGACCCGACTAGCATACATGTTCACCAAATCTCTCGGAGGTCTAAAATAAAGTCACGTTTGTATGAGCAGTGCGTATGTTCAAATGTTCCACGAAGTGTTGAATAACGTAGAAGGTGTTCAATGGACCTTCCTCATAATTCCCTTCATGTTTATGTTATTTTCCTTGTACATTTTCTTACTACCTTTTGGTTATATTCTCTCTGACCTTATATATACATAGCCTTGTCATCAGTTTATACATCCATTCAGCCCAAAGAAAAGCATTGCTTTCCTTCTCTCATTTCACGGTGGTCAACAACATCAAATGTGAATTACTCATTACTAAATTCTATTGATAGTTTAAGCTAGGACTAGGTGGCTTTATGTTGTTTTTACGATATGGAGTTGATTTTTATTTTTCATCCCTACGCAGGCATCTTGTACACTTGCTATGTACATAAGATGCAACCCTTTTTTTAGCCACTCCCCTTTTTTTTTTTTTTGGTGCTTATCAAAGAAAAATGTATGAGGCTTTATTATAATACATGGAATGCTTACAATATCTAAAAAAATCCAAGATCCTAATAAGATAAATAAAAAATCAAATCAAATTTAAATACTGATAAAGTCCTACAACATAATACAAAGATCAATTAATCCCATTTGATGCACATTATCACAATGCTCCATAACATGCCATAACACCTATAAACACCACCCACCCAGAAAAAGGAGAAAACAAACAACCTTCCCCAAGTTCATGCAACCTTGAAAAACAAAATATGAAAGTTAGATGTGTGATCTTGAAAGGTGATGTCTCATTGTTGTATCCCTTATCATTTGGAGTTCCTGCTGGGAAGGCTCAAATGCTGAAAAGACCTTAATATGCCAAGGGCAAGCTGGGGCATTCATAAAACAATAAGCTTGAGGTTTCAATTGAATTCCAAATGCCTTTTTCTTTTCTATTCTTCTTCATCCTCCAAATCAGCCACAGGTAAGGCAGAGGGAATCCATGAACAAAAACTGATGACATAAATGATGGGTATCAAGGAAGGAGATTAGTGGGATGAAGGGCTTCCATCCAATCGTTCCAAAAGACCCCTACAGAATTTTCTCACGCCTCTGTGTCTTGCAAGAATGAGGAAATGAGTGGAGCTTATAGCGCCTCTGTTTCTCATACCAAATATTCAATACCAACAAAACACCAACCCTTTTTCATAATTGTCTCACTAAGCTGCCTTCTAAACAAGTGGCTCACAGGTCTGTATTATACTTGCCTAATCAATATCAACCCATCATGATACCAAGCTATATAGAACCTTTGCTTGGAGTGGAGATCTCACATAGTTATCATCCAAAACAAGCTGAAAGCATGAAACCAATTTAAGCTGCAAACAGAGGACAAGATAGCCTTGAAGCATAATTTTGAGCCTCATGGTTGGAATATGAGACCCAGAGTATACCATCTTGTTCTCTTGTGCTGTATGCCTCTTTCTATAAAGGTTTATGCGAGCTGAGCTTCCTCAGCTCCTCACAAGTTAGTCTATGAACTTGTAGCTCTATGAAAATTTTGTTTCCATTTTATATTTTCACTAAAAAGTAATAAATCACTCAATGAAGTTATAAGCACATTGTAGAAACAGGAGGGAGTGGACGAGAAATACTTAGGATGGACTTGTAGAAAGTCTTCACCAAAGAATTGCAGATGCGAAGACATTCAAGGCAAGGCCCAAAATGTTCAATTACCACCAAGAGAAATGGAGTATACAGATTTATTTTATGATGGTTTAGAGGCTTATGACTGCTCTAGGGAGGACTTTGTAGAAACCACAAAACCACACAACAAAATCAAATTAAATGTGAACAGATGTTTTAAACTTATCAAATCTCTAATTGATATGCTTTTCCCAATCTAAACCATAGTGATGAAGTATTCACTTTTGATTTGGTGCATCTCACCCACAGTATTACAATGCTCAGTGACATAACCCATATACAGAAAAATAAAATTTAAAGCATGATAATAATGTGACTGAGATACACCAACTTATCACAGGTACAAAATATCACAGAGAAAAATACTAGATTAGGACTTTATATTTAAAATTTTCATCAACCTAGGAACAGAAGAAGATTTGTATATCTAAGGATTTCTACACAATCCCTTCTCATAATTCCAGCAAGCATCAGATCATAATCATTAAAGCTTTATTTTTTCATGTTTGTTCATGGTACTAGAGTGTGGTTGATCAAACTTCACTCAATGCTTCTCAGCTGTTCCTTCTGCTTGTCCAACAACAGACACTCAAGACTTTATAACCCACTCAGAGTGAAAACAGAACATTTCCTGAAGTGATCCGCAGCTTAAGCTTATCAATCCTCTGAAGCCCCATTTGTTCCAGATAGGAACACCATGGTGATGCACCCTTTTTATGCCATTGGAGATGCTCATCTGATGGCATAGCTCTTAATTAGTTAAAGAAGAAATCCTCTCTTTGGAACCCAAAATTAGCAGACTGCTGAACCACAATCTGAAGCCCTCTCATAGAAAAAAAAAATGTTATTAAGCTATTTGAGTCATTAGTTACATAGTTTATTATTGTTTTTAATGAGTTTTAGTGTGTCGGGAATTAGTATCAGTTGAAGTGATTTTTTAATTAGTATCAGTTTCTGATATAAAAAAAAAAGTTAGTATCAATTGAAGTGATTGCAGATAGTTTCATAATTATTTTGTCCTGCATCTTCATCCTTAATCATATTTCCTATTTTGAATAACCTGCAAATGTCAATGCAAGCCACTTTGGACAGTTGGGTGTTGTATTGCATCCTCTATCAGGATCAAAATTTGTAGGACTTTAATTTCAATTCAAAGAAAGAACAAGCATGAGGATGAGAAACATTTAAGAATTCAATAGTAGGAGTTAAATATACCAAGTCACTGTGTATTTCATCATAATGTTCTCGATAAGGGCAATTATAGAAACAAGGATTCCAAGAAAACTCCAGTTTCCTTCATTAAGACATACAAAATTGATTGATATTCTAATCTTTTAGGCACATGGATAAATATAAACCTTAGCTCAGCCTTTCTAGAACCTTTACATAAGCATATTTTAATCAAAACAAATAACAAACAGCATGCAACTAAGAAAAGCTTACCTGAGCTTCTGCTCGAAGATCAGTATATGGCACAACACCAGTAAGAAGCTCACTGCAATATGTAGGAGCCAAAAATTTACATTTATAGAGGGGAAGACAGATAATTTTTTTTTTATCAGTAAAAGCAGAATATCATTAAGCAAAAAGAAGCATAAACAAGAGAGAGCCTAGCAGCCTGCCCATGCGTATACAGGAAGTATGCATAGGGAGATCACAAGACCTATACAAAATGAGGGCTAGGACAAACACCAGCCAGCAACTAAGCTACAGAGATACAATAAAGAATTCTTACAAGAAGACATCCATTGGAAATCAAACTAGCCCAGAGCTTAGGGGAATGCAGGAGGAAAGATTTCAGTCTTTCAAGAAAGCCTCATTTTCAAAACTGTTTTGTTTCTCTCCTTCGGATAGACCAAATAGAACACAAAGGGACTATCCTCCAAATAATTCTCTTTTTCCCAGGTGGAGGAGTTCCAGCAGTAAATAAACCATTCACACTAGAAGGGCAGACCCCAGTCCTCCTAGTAATAAGCCCAGGAACAAGACCAAATTCCCAGATTTTAGAGAACATGGATAATTAGAGTGTTCAGCGTTTCTTCAGCCTTACTGCAAAAAGGGCATTTGCTAGCAAGGGGGTAACACCTCTTTTTAAGTTGTTCCATAGCCAGGATTTTCCCCATCAAACCTCCCAGCCAAAAAACCCAAAAAGCAATCAAATAGTTGTTTGAACTATATATGTTGTTGTTTACTATACAAATAGTTGCGAATAACAATAATCAAAACGATCAATAACACTGACAAACCAATCGTTTTTACTATTTAAAGTATACCATTGTCTCGAAAATCTAATAATGCATTAATAGAGACCAATCAATGGGGAAGTATTTGTTTCCTCTTTTCTAAATATAGCAAGACTCTATGAAAGACAGGACAGTGGTTTTATGGCTTGTTCATATTTTCATAAAAGAGGTTACTGTTTATGGTTATATCTAGCTAAGTCTGCTAAGAATTCAATATTTTAGCTCCAAGCCTTAATAAGGAAAGAAAAAGACATAAAAATTGTTTTTATTACATGGTAAGAAGCATGCAAAACCTAACCAAAGGATTATGGAGCATAAATACATGTGTCATTCTACATTCAGAAGAGAAAACCACTGTGTGAACTAATATGTGAATAATCTAAGTAGGGGTTTGGATTGTAGTTTCAGCTAGAAATGCTTCAAAGCCTGAAAAAGGAAACATTTTGTTCACGTTTAAGTTGAAGGGGAAAACCCATAAGACCAGAAACTTTATTAGATCTAAGGCCGAGTCTTCTCATAAAAATAATGGTCACCCCAACCAAATCTGGATTATATTTTCCTTTCCATTGAGTTTTCATTCTGTCCATCAACAGGAGGACATTAAATTTATTTCAGCCACTCTTGAATTGGTACCAAAGAGAAACTACCACCTTTCATTCATACGCTTTTAGGCATTCTTCACTGACTAACATATGCCTGGATCCCATTTCATTTCTTCTTAAGAAGTTAAAGATTCAAAACTTAATTGAAATTTTAAGAAATTTTACAAATAAATATCCTACATTGATACTCATTTAACAAACATATAGAAAAAATTTACATTGTTTTTAAAGATTTATTATAAAGAAATTATCATCACACTGAATTGATTATTTGAACATGTTTGTATGATCAGATAAACATCAAAGTTACATGTATCATATAATTCTCAATAGATGGAGGTACTTTTGGACAAGAAAAATGAGAACAGTAGAATGTGATTTTTCTGAAGCAATAACAGCATAAGAAATTTTTTCCTTTTTGTTTTGATTGGCACAATAACAGCATAAGATACTTTTTTTTATATGCAATAACAGCATAAGATACTGGCAAGTAACTGAATTTAATTTTCCATTGAGTCAAGATATTGGACTTCATTGAAGTCATATAACACAAATCCTTCTACTCAAGATTCTTACTTAATTGATATTCCAAAGCACAGTAGACATCTGATTTTCATTATGTATCCTTCCTCAGTATTTCAGGTGCCATATAAATTGGCACATTGCCAACCATGTTTCTTCTTGTGGAAGCCACCAGTTGGCTTTCCAGATGATCTCCAATTTGCAGTAGAAACTTGTTTCAGATCTGCCTTGTACTCTGCCAGACCAAAATCTGCCAGGTGTGGGTCAAAATTTTTGTCAAGCTGCATCAGAAACATTATGTTAGTTGTATAAGCTAACCAAAAGATCACAAAAGTCTATCTACTTAGAACTATTAAATTGAAAAAATAAAATAAAATAACAACAGCGTAAGGCTAAAAATATACTGACTAAAAATGGTGTTAGGAACATGTGATGGACATTACAAGAACATTTGCTGGTTTGTCCTATAATCCCAGTTATGTAGATATTGCAGAGCTCTTGCTGTAAAGAGGCAGGAGAAAAGAAATATTGAAACATTATCATCCAACAGAAACACTTTCCACAAACATTTATGAGAGATAAAACAAAGAAAAGGTTAGTAGTAACTCAAAGAATTTAGCATGAATAGATATAATGCATTACAATTAGTCACTGGCCATGACCAAGACAAGTTTTAGATGATACAAGAATAATCTACACAACTTAATTCCAACTTAGTAAAATAGAACATTTCAATAGTTCAATGTATATGATATGATTGGTTTTTAGTCACCCTAAATTTTCTTTTCATTTTTATAGGATTTGGGTTTAATATGAATATCATGCTTCTTAACACCTTCCCTCACGTGTAGCCCCATACCCGCACATGAAGAGTCAAACAAACCAAACTAAGTCATTCATGGAGTTTTAAATAAACAAATGGGGATTCAAATAGCAAAAAGGTGGCTCAAACCCAAGACCTCCCGCCAAACCAAGCTCTAATACCATGTTAAACGACCAACTCTCCTAAAAGCTCAAGATTATAGAATTTGGATTTAATATGAATATCATGCTTCTTAACAGTTATAAAATCTGATTGAGATCATATTGGAAAAAGAGGCAAGATTCATAAAGGCTAATTGGTTTTAAACGAGAGCTTTGAATACGAAAGCAAGACTAGAAGCTTTGGTGTTTCTATATAATCATGTTTTGAAGTATTGACTGATAACTAACGATATTTCCTTTCACATAGAGGACTTGACATGGACAATTCAGATTTAAAGACCTATATATGACAAGTTAACTATTTTTGGAATTCTGATTTCTCAAGTATCAAAAGAAACTTATATGCATCATAACAGTGATTTTTACAAATTACTAACTCATGAAATGACAAAACAATAAGTAGTTGTATAAAATTGTGAATCAAATAGTAGTACGTTGCACATAAATAAAACAAAACCAGCACTACATTTATTTCGTAAAAAACCTTGGCTGAATTATAAATCTATGGACATCTTCCAATATCTCCAAAAATTAAATATTCAAAACTTATAATATATATCACATCAATGTGTTAGCTGATGCAGTGAAATTTTCATCACGTTAGATGCTCCAAACTGTGTTTGCTGTTCTCGAAGTTCCCATTTATGCTTCTTGTCTTTCTATTCTTTCATTTTCCTTAAAAAATTTTAACAATATTTTAGCCAATGTATCACAGCCCTATCAACCATTATGGGATCATTACAGCTGGGTACTAGTTATGTTAGTCTACAAATACCATAATCACTATCAAATATAATTTGGAATAATTCACAAATAGGCATGTAATAGTTTGGATAATCGAGTATGAAAAAAATAAAAAGAGCAGGACATGCATCTTAAAGAGGAAAGCGACCATTCAAAAAACCTGAAATAAATAAAGCAGCAGGAATTCATCATTGTTCATTATGTTCAACAATTTCATAATTTTGGGAATTATTCACCAATTTCCAATGCTCAACCAAAAAGAAAGAACATATTGTCAAAATAGTAATAAGCAGAACCTGACTCACATGACACTTAATAATAAAAGTACTAACACGAAGCAGAACAACGCTCAGAAAAGTCATCAAGAAGAAGAAGAAAATTTACCTAACTGGACGGTGATCATGAGAGCCTGATCGATACCGGGGCTCCATTCTTCCACGTGTAGTTTCTCAGCAAGATTCCTAGATTCATAGTATTCGAAGAAGAACATGTAATTTGGCGGCTTTGCGTGTGCAGCAACTAGTTTCGCTATCCCTGGATGATCTACCTTGCTGCATTATCAATATCATCATCAGAAGAGAAGACCCCTTTCACCACCTCCAAACAAATCCATTAAGATTTTGAACATTTATTAGCAAAAAAGAAAAAACAAATACAGAATGATAAAAATGTAGACCATAAAAGTTGCAACTCCTTGTGGAATTTATCAATGTCTTGAGAAGTGGACAAGATTGGTTTCTTGACAACTTTTTCTTCCCATCAAAACGAGCTTCTAAACAACGCTCTCCGCCCTGCACTCATCACACCAAACAAAGAAATTAGAAAAATCTGACTAGAAGTGTGTAGATAAATTAGTGAAAAAAAAATGATATTACCTCGGGCGATTGGGGAAAGGAGAGAGTAGGAAGAAGAAGGAAGACAAAGAGGAATTGATTCGCTGCTGCAACAGCCTCTGTAGCAAGTGTTTGGCAGCACAATTTCCACACCCATCTCTCTCCCTCTCTCTTTCTCTCTCAGAATCAGTAGATGATATTAAGTATTAACTGAGAAAATGATTGATGAACGATCGGCTTGATGGAAGAGGATGATGATCTGCTGGGCCTGAATGATTGGCGTACGGCCCATTTTTCAATGTCAAACCCCATTTTTGAAATGTAAGCCCAATCTCAGAACATAAGCTCACAACGGTTCTGGCAATTAAGGACAGAAGCTCCTTGAATTGGATTTTATACGGAAGAACATGTAAAATATTACAAATGAATATGGTTATTAACTTTAAGAATATATTTACTTCTTTGTTTTCTTTTTCTTTATATATATATATATATATATATTCTCCTTTATAATCACAGTTATGATAAAAGATGATTTGATTAAAAAAATCATTTAAAACATGAATTTGAAAATCTAACATTCCATCAATTTTTTTATCATATTTTAGCAAAAATATCATAATTATTTTCTTATAAAAATAACAATTTTTTTATAAGACACTCAAAGAACAAAGGATATTAATGTCTCTGAGTTATTTTTCAAAAAAAAAATAAAAATATGAGAAGAGTTAGATTTGTAGATTTTGGATTATTTAATATTTTTTAACCAAATAACTGTGTAATAAAACATTTTTTTGGTTATGGAAAACGTTTTGGTCAACTTTGAATTGGATTTGAGCCTGGGCAATCGCTTGGTCTAGTAGTTAATGGAGTTGGAGCTTGGTACGAGATTTGCGTTCACTAATCGCATGGGCTTGAAGTAAAGCAAAGGGTCCAACTTACAGTAGTTCGGGTCAAATCGACCCGGTTTAGATCTTAACGGGGAAGGATTTCGCATTGCTTATAAACGAAGCAAGGCAAATGACAAAGACCGGAGAAAGTAGATTGTCATTTTGGAAGAATAGCGGAAGGATATTTATGGAGCTCTGTAGGTTTGTTGTCTTCTCACTGAGTTTTGTGTTGGCCTTTCATCTAGGGGTTTGCAGAGAAGACAATATCATAAGGATGCCAGGTCGATGAACCTTGTCGTGGTGTTCAGATTGTGGAGAGAATCAGCAACAACATGAAATAGGGCATCGCTCGATTACTTCAATGCAAGAGCACAACAAAAATCAGGTTTTTCTTTTTGCTATTATTTGTTTAATCTATATTAGACTGTGGCCTGTTTGGTTGCTGAGAAAATTCGAAAAGCAGCAATATGTTTATGTTTATTTTTATTTCTGTTTCTTCTCACTCCGGCTAGAGAATTTGAGAACTGCTTATTCGGAACATTTACCAGATTCCTGTTTTCTTCTCTTTTGCGATTTTTCAGCGATCGAACAAATATTTGTGTTGCCTATGAAATTTAGGTTTCAGTTTTTACTTTCCCACTGTCTAAGATAACAATCCTTTACCTTTGTTTGCCGAGAACATGGATGAGAGAAATAAAACTTGGAATTGTTTCAGATTCTTTTTTAATACAGTACACCTTTAAGTGAACTTGCTTCGATTGACGGACATTTCTTATTTGTCTTCTACGTTTTAGGTCAGAAAATTTTTGGAGAGATACAGCACAATTGATTTTTATTTTATTTTTTGTTTATTTTTGATAGGCAAGCTGAAAAAAATTTCATTGATACCCAAAAAAGAGAGCCCCCAGTTCTACAGGGAGTAACCCAAGGGAAGCCACAAGCTCAAATAAAAAGGAAGGGAAGAGACAGCAAAAACAAACCACGTGGAAAACTAACTCCTAGCAGTAGACATGTACAAGATATGTGATGATCCTTTCACAGAAACGTATCCATCTAACTATCAATAAATGGATTACAAACAAATCTTCCTGGGCCTCACATCAACAACTATCCTTAAAATCAACTATGATGAATACCTCGCCTAGAAGGAGAAAAGGAAGCATCTTCAAACACGATTTTGTTCCTCTCTTTTCAGATATTTAACAAACACATAGGGGAACAGCCCATCACAACTTTTTGTTTGTTTTCTTTACTGGGAGCTGACTCCATGCACAAAAAAGGTCCTTAACCATGTAAGGACAAGCCCAACTGATTCTTGTCACCAAAAGGATGGTAGTCCATAATTCCCATATTGCTAAGCAGCGTATCAATATGTGATCTAGGCTATCTTCATTTTCCTACA